>SNQJ01S0083665.1:0-26946 GCA_010110895.2 Picea sitchensis
GGTGATTTTGACGGCTTAGATGCCCCTGAGTCGCGGTTTCTCAAGCCACAGGTTAATCGCAGGTCCTGCACAAATTAACAAACAAAAAAAATATATCCAAGAAAGATCCACCTCTGGATCAAAATGAAAAGAATTCACAAAATCCCATTTTGTCCAATGTTGAGACACATGCATGAAGCACTAAGCCACATTGAAATCAACTACAAGTGAGATAAATCAATAACAAGTTATCTCAAAATTGACAATGTCATTATTAACCACATTATTAACATCAAATATTTTGAGGACTACATAATGTCTAGTTCTCAAAATTTCCTTTCCAATGGGCTATCATGTGCTTAAAACGAAGGTCATATGAAAACGTTACGACCCCAAGAAGTTGAGGTACCAACTTACCCATCGAGCCCACATAACATTTGGCATTTCATCTCCTAGGGTTAGGTTTTTGGATGTCTAGGGTTTTGGCATTCATGAGTAGTGTTAAAAAGGCCTTTGGAGCCTCATTGTAATCATTCTGCTTAGTCAGATGCATGTAGAAGCCACATCTCTTCTCAGAGATAACTACCACCATTCGAGCAAGTTGTTTTTAGTTCTGTAGTTTTACAGTTTCAACCTATTTTATTTATTCAATATAAGTTATTGTTCACTGGATATATGTTAATGCTCTCTGTATCTCTGTGTTATTGTATTTAGTCTATTATTCCTTTCGTTCTGCTCATAAATCTGGATTAGTGGTATTAAAGTGATCTTCTCTTCATTTATTTTTCTTCATGCATGTCCTCGACACGATCCGGGTACAAGAAGTTGGGACTCAAACCAATTGAGCCTTTGCAAGATTGGCCATGCTGAGCCTGACAACAACCCATGGGGGACGAGAAGAAAGATGATGGAGCAGGAGGTCCTTTTAAAATGTTGCTTGAGGAAGCTCTTACATGACAAAGGAATGAAATGATGGAAAACTTTGCACATATTCTTCGACGACTTCCCACTGGAGACACATCTTCATCAAGAATCCATGCAACCCCCTTCAAAGTTCAAGTAAAATTTGATATTCCATTATTTGAAGGACTGATAGATGCAGATGCTGTAGATAAATGGTTGAATCTGCTCGAAGGGTATTTTTCGGTCCATAATTTTTTCGACAAGGAAAATATTACTTTTGCACTCCTCAAGGTTGTCCCCTTCTCAAGATCGAGCATAAATTTAAGCAGAAGAGGTGAGAGTTTGGATCTGCAAACTCCTCACAGTCAAAGCAGGGCAAAGACAACCCTAACCCACAAAACAAGGGACAGAGCAAAGATGGCCGCTCTTAGGAAAACCAGTCCAAGCCGCAACCCAAGAAGGGTAATGAGAAGTCAAAGAAGGACACGGGAAAATGGTGTGAATGCCACAAAATCCCTTGGAACAACACCGAGGAATGTCACTTCGAGCAATCACTGGTGGCTGAGATGAAAGCCTCCAATTCAGAGGTAGATTCTGACTCTGAATCAAATCCAAAAAGTGGGAAGGAAATCATCGATGTTGAACCTAGTACCACTGTCACTACCACCAAAGTCCAACCAAGCGAACCAGAAGAACCAAAGGAAGGGGAACACCTCTTTCATTCACAATTGTAGGTAAAGGGGACTCCGTTGCATTTCATTGTTGATAGAGACAATCATAAGACCTGATTTTAGCAGAGGTCGTCAAGCGTCTGGACTCGCCGATAACACCGCACCCGAAACCCTACACCATATGTTGGATTCGCCAAGGACGAGATCTATGTGTCAGCCAACAATGTCATCTTCCCTACAACATCAAGCCCTTCAAAGACGAGGTATTATGTGATATTGCTCCCCTTGAATTTTGTGATGTTCTTTTAGGCCAACCATATTTGTGGAAGCGACATGTTGTGTATGAGTCTAGACCCCACAATGTTATTATTACTTTGGGTAGACAATTGTACATGATACCAGAGGTAGCGCTGCCTACTGCTATTTATTTAATCTCTGCTAAGAAATGTGTTGAGCCCGAGATATGATCACTTTTATGACTGTTATTATACACTTTTTCCACATGTACATATGTGTTTTTCGTATTTTAAAGGAGATTTTTGAAGAATTTTATGATAAAACGGTATGATCGACATAAAGTACGTGTGATTCATGTTTAATGATTGTATTAAGTATAACTCATCATGTTTTATGATTACCAAGATCTAATTCGCGTTTTTATGGTGTTACAGGGCAAAAACGCACCACGTTTCTGCTTCTTGCACTTGATCCGACACTCCTTCCAGTACTCATTCCGGCACTTGATCCGACACTCTGTCCAGCACTGCATATTGCACAAAAACGTAGGGCGACTTAGCGGTTATTGTATTGGCGGCTAGTGATGGGCAAATCGAGCACGTGGGTTTTGTTCATGCTTGCCCCCTCCAGCTACCGAGCTCCCGACAACTCAGTTTCAGTTGCTCAAGAGGGCGATTATTGGCTCGCTATATTTTATCAGTTAGGGCATCATTTATTGTAATTTGCCGAAATTAGAAGTGGTTCGACCCTCTTGTGGTCGACCACTTGGTCTGTAAACGTTATAAATACCACTGAGGTGGTCAGATGATTGTTAAGTAACATAAACATTACAATTGTCAGTGTGATAGACAAAAAAACGATTTTACTCTGCTTTGAGTTTTTACATTGCTAGATTATGCCAGAACTACGTTTTTAAGTTTTTATGGTGAATTCGTCTTGCTAAGAGCGTGGTGTACTTTTAGAGAGTGACCACGACTTGCTGGGGGGCCCACCAACAGTCTGGTAACTGTCTTCGTGTTTGTTTATGCATTTCATAATTTAATTGTTCTCTTTATTTCGTGTACATGCATTTTTTATTATGTTAACTAGTTTGTTGTAGTTTAATTGTTTTGATTCTCTTTTGCAGGTTAGAATGATGATATGTGTTAGCATGCATTGATCTTGTAGATTAGGAACAAACTACAAGTCTCTATACCAACCCCATGTGCATTTAGATGTTAAATCATGCTTTGATTTATGATGTTATAGTCAAGTTTAAAATAGAGTTTTAATTAGAATAAAACAAAGTTTTAATTTGGGTTCTCTTCGACAAGGATTTGATGGATGAATAGAATTAATTCCAGTTTTTAATTATAGCTTGCTTATTTCAGTTTTATATAGATCTCATTTAATTAGTTGTTGGTTAATGTAGATTGTTAGTTTACTTTTCAATATCATAGTTTAATTTATGTTTTTAATCATTTCCTTATTGCAGTTTGAATTGTTAGAATAGACATAACATAGTTTCATTTTACGTAATTTCCTTTCCTAGAATTAAATTGCAATTATATTTCTTAGTTAATAGTTGAATCTAGTTTTGCTTATGTAGAATAGAAGTATAATGATGATCTCCTTATGTTATTGATGGTTCATATATGAATATGCAGGGTATTTAACATTGTTTTGTCATGGCTAAACTCTCATTGGATTGTTTAATCCATACCTTTCACTTTGCCATTGAGATTAGTGTTGAGCTTATACCACCGGAATTGTCCTTTGTTGTCAAGTGCTATCGAGATATCATCCGACACCAAAGACATTCACACAACCACCAACATTATATTTGAATTGTCATAGGTTAAAATATAGTTTTCCTATTTTCATAGATTAAGAAATAGTTTTCTTGCTTTCATAGATTAAAAGAAATAGTTTTCCTTCTTTCATAGATATAGTTTCTTGCTTTCATAGATTAGAATAAAGTTTTATTGCTGCTATAGGATAGTTAGACTTTGCTTTGATAGATTAGATAGTAGTTTTCTTATCATAGGTTCAAGATTAGTTGTTAGTTCTTCTTGCTTTCAATAAAATAGATTTCCTTTCATGCATTAGAAATAATTTTGCATTGAGCATTTAGTCCAGTTGCCTCTTAGATTTCCTTCCATGCATTAGAAGTAGTTTTGCATTGAGCATTTAGTCCACTTGCCTCTTAGGCTAGATAGTTGTTCAATGAGGAGTTTTACTTTGATTACTTGCAGTAGTTAGTTTCCTTTGCTTACTTGTCTATTTTCTTTCGAAGGTTAGATAGTCGTCTTTTTCTTTAGTAGGTTAGTTAGGTGTCTTTACTTACTTGTCTATTGTTTTAGTAGGTTAGTTAGGTGTCTTTGCTTGCTTGTCTATTTGCTTCAATAGGTTAGATAGGTGTTTTTGCTTGCTTGTTTATTTATTTTCTTTCATAGGGTAGTTTCTCATTGAATGTAGGTTGGCAAGTTAAAACAATTTTCTTTTGTTAGTTGCTCATTATTATGATTAGTAGTTTGCCTTTACTTATTGTTGAACTAGTTTGCTTTGAATAGGGTTTTTGACTTTCTTTTTTTAGGACTATCCATCGATCCTTGACCCAAAAGTACTTAGGTTACCTAGTTTCAATTTGCTTAGTAGGGTTTGCTCATTAGATAGATTTGCTTAAGTAGATTAGCCTTAGATAGATACCTTCATTAGTTAGACTATACTCCTACCAACCCTTCTACCTTTGACATATATTTTGCTACAACTCTAAGTTTACTTACCTCGGGTTGACAATTTAATTAAGGGTTTTTAGTGTCTTTTTAGTGCATATAGAACACCCATCATTTTTGGCATCGTTGCTAGGGAGTTGTCTCAAGGTAAGAAGTAGTTAGGAATTAGATCATTTCTAGACCTTAGCATTAGTTTGGTGGCGGGGGGACTTTAAGACGAGAGGTAAGAACTTGTGCATCTTCTATAGCAGGTTCCCCCAAACCCAATGGTAGTTTTTCTTTTTGTTTTTATTTTTCATGAATAGACCTAGGAATCAAATGGTAGATTTTTCTTTTTCTTTTTTCTTTCTTTCATGAATAGGCCTAGAGACCCACAAGGTAGATACATAAAATCAAAATCAGACCTTTCAACCAAGGTTCCTTTCGATCTCTTTAGGGGAAGGAACGTTCCGCTTATAAAATCCACAGACCGATACCGAAAAATAGGAGCTAGCTCAACTCAAAGAGCTAAAATAGTCTCTGAAGAGACTAATACAACGAGCACTATAGAACAAGAAATTGAAGCATCAATCATATTAGGATAGGAGGCAAGACCACTCAAGTCTTCCACAGAACCAAACAATACAACCTTTTCTTTTACACCACCACCAGGGGACCCTAATTTTAAGGATATCATAGACCCTGAACATGTGAATCTTTTGTTTGGTAGTTCAACCAATGTAATTATCTCTCAAACTGACACAGAAACTTTGGCACCAATAGTCTCAACCGACTTGAGTAGAGTCCTAGACATCCAATCCATAGGAAGACCTTTCCATCAAAGGGAAACCTTGTTTTCTTCGAAGATAAAACCACCTAGGTACTCTCTTTTTGGAAATCAAGCCAATATGGATGGTCAGGAAAACCATAACAATGTAAGACACAGAGAGGAAGAAGAAACTGGAAACCAAACCGAAACTACCTTTGGGTTTCCGATTTTAGACACCACTCTGAATGTCAACATGAAGAATATTCCTCTCTCAACACTACCTACCTTTTATGGTAAAAACAGTGAAGATCCAGACACCTTCCTATTTGAATTTGACATCTTGTGTAGGAGCTACAACTATGTGCAAGATGCCTAGAAGTTAATACTCTTTCCTGCCACCCTCAAAGACTCTGCACTAACATGGTTCATGGGGTTGTGAGAATCCAGTATTAGGTCTTGGGAAGCCATGAAAGACATATTTCTCAAGAAGTACCAAGACTACTGCAAGACCAAAGAGTCTCGTAATGACATTTTTAAAATCCAACAATTCGAAGACAAGACCCTCAAAGATTATATGGAAAGATTTGGTTATATCTCCCAGAAGTCAAAATACCATGACCTCCTAGAGGATACAATTAGGGCTCTTTTCCTTAAGAGAATTTCAGAAGAATATTTAGAGATGCTTAACCTGATGTCATCAGGTGACATCTCTCATAAACCATTTGCTGAAATATGTGAAATGTGTAAAAATTACTCAAGGAGTAGAGCCAAAACAAGGAATAATGTTCGGGACCCTTAAAATAGAAACTTAAAACCAGTTAGTTCATGTGGTATTATGAGAGCAGAGATAGGGAACCTTTTATAAAACTTTAAGACTGACATCTTAAGCACAATAGGTTCCCAGTTGGATACCCTTAAACTCAAAAAGAAACAGGAGGAAGAAAATGCAGCAATGAGCATATATTGCCCAAGATGCAGGAGGAAGCATTCCTCAAGAGAATGCCCATTAGATAACATTTCAGTTTGTGGCTTCTGTACAGAAGACCATGTGACTGAAAAATGTCCATCATTGCCTAATTTATTAGCCATCTATAGGAGTGGAGATACTGGGGAGTCTTCTTATGCACCTAGGAGGCCATGGCAGCTTAGGAATCAACCCACATACCCAGATCTACAGTCTCAAATTCCACCCTATTATCAACAACAACAACTGTGGAACCCACGCGGTTGGAAAAACTAGTCTACTTAGTACCAACATCCTTGGATTCAAGGATGGAGGGGAGGACACAACCAAGGAAACCCTCAATCTCCACCTATCCCTATGTCCAACCATCCTTATCCTCAGTTCCCACCGAACACTCCGCAGCTTTTGCCAGGTTTTGTTCCACCACCTTTACCTCCTATTCCACAACAACAACCACTACAATATCAAAATGAAATCTCCTCGAGACGAACACTATTACTGGCACAACCAGTTCCGAATCCCAATAATAAGCCTCCTCAACCTCTTCACAATGTTGAGATGCAGGCCTTCCCGACGTATGTTATTACTCTTGTTCTATTACAGGAAATTCAACTAAGATCGAGAAAAGTTCTAGATAGGCAGAGACCTTCAATGGTCATCCAGGAAGAATAAGAAGAAGAAACCACCAAACAACCCACGGATGACACTAGGTGGGAAGATTTTATTATCCTGAAGAATCAAGAACCCAAGCTTCCCCAAAATGAACCTTCACAAATTATGAAGGTCCCTCCTTATCCAGACTGATTGGTAATCGAGAAACCTACTACCCGACTGGAATTTGACATTTTGAATGAATTGAAAAATATTTGTGTCAAGATTCCTCTGCTTCAAGCCATTAAAGACATTCCAATCTACAGTAAGGTAGTTAAAGAATTGTTTATCAAGAAGCTAGGTAGGAAGCAAAAGGACCCCCCTATAGTACACTTGATAGGAGGACTTTCCAAATACATGTCAGAGCATCCAAAACTAGCAAAATATCAGAATCCAGGAAACCCCATAGTGACCATAACCATTAATGAGGTCTCCATTGGAAACACTCTCATAGACCTAGGGGAAGCCATCAATGTTATGACCGCTACTACCTTGGAACAATTATAGTTACAACCTCTTCTTCGGCCTACCCCAACATTTTGGAATTAGCAGATAAAACTAGGGTTATACCTAAAGGGTCTTTAGATGATATCATGGTTAATTTAGCCTCATGGGAGTACCCCGTAGATTTTCTTGTCATTCATTCAAAGGATCCTGCCAAAGGCCATTCCATCATTTTGGGAAGACCTTGGCTAGCCACAACCAATGCATTTATTGGCTATAGAGAAGGAGAAATGACCATCTCGAATGGTCTCTCTATCCAGAAGCTCACCATTTACCCTCCAGCTCAACCTATTATGGAGAATCTATGGTGGATTGAATGTCCATACGGGAACGAGGACTGGGAAGAACCCATATTGCCAAGTGACCATTCATGGGAACTTCAGGAGCACACAACAGAAAATGTGCTAAACCAATTTATTTCTACTATCACATGTGTGGATTTTCCACAGTCGTTTCCCCAATTTGAGTACATGTTTGGGGAAGAATTTCAAGAACAATTAGACCCATCCATTTTGTCTTCGACATATTTTATTTATGAGATAAATGAGTCTGCCATGTCTTACACTATGCCCTACGATATTAGTCCAGGAAATTGTTTACATATAAATTCCGGGCTAGATGCAGACCAACAGAAACAATTAGTAGATATCCTTAAAGAACAATCATGAGCATTTTCCTGGGAATACACTGACATGAAGGGTATACACTCCGACACATGCATCCATCACATATATACCTAGGGGGATGTAACACCTGTTAGGAAACCCCAGAGAAGGATGAACCCGACACTTAAATATATAGTCAAGGAGGAGATCCAAAAATTGTTAAATGTCAGATTCATTTATCCCATCTCCGATAGTAAGTGGGTATCCCCACTTGTAGTAGTTCCAAAGAAAGTGACCGAGAAATGGATAATTTGTGTTGACTTCCAGGAACTCAACAAGGCCACTCTGAAAGACTACTTTTCTCTTCCTTTCATTGACCAAGTTCTAGATACCTTGTCCGGAAATAAGTATTTCTCCTTTCTAGATGGGTACAATGGGTACAATCAGATTCTTATAGCACCTGAGGAATAGGACAATACTACCTTTACTTGTCCTTGGGGCACCTATGCCTATAGGGTCTTACCATTCGGATTGTGTAATGCTCCTTCCACTTTTCAATGAGCAATATTAGGGATATTTGTCGATCTTATTCATGATTGTGTGGATGTCTACATGGGTGACTTCACAGTCTATGGAAACACTTACCAAGAAGCCTTAGACAACTTAGAAAAAGTCCTCATCAGATGCTAGGAAATGAACCTATCTCTAAGTCATGAAAAATGCAAAATGTTGTTAACTAAAGGAGTGGTTCTAAGACATCATGTTTCATCTGAAGGGATAAAAGTTGATCTTGCAAAGATTGAGGTCATTGTCAGACTTCCACCCCCCAAGACTCAGAAAGAGGTGAGAAGCTTTCTTGGATATGCCAGATATTACCTATGGTTTATTGAAAATTTTACAAAGATTGTTGGACCTATGTTCGGATTATTGATAAAAGATGTTGATTTTGTTTGGACTGAGCAGTGTCAAATTGCCTTTGAAACCCTAAAAGCTAAGTTGTCCGTGGCACCAATTCTTAGAGGGCCCAATTGGACTCTCCCATTTCATATATCCACTAATGCCTCCAACACCGCAATAGGAGGAGTATTAGGGAAGAAAGAGGACCAATAGTCCTATGCCATTTATTTTGTGAGCAAGAACTTGTCCCCTGCCGAGTTAAACTATATAGTTACAGAGAAAGAATTCTTGGCAGTTGTTCATTCTATTAACAAGTTTTGTCATTACATTACAGGTTATGAAGTATTTGTACATGCTGATCATTTTTCCATTAGACTCCTCATGAATAAACCCATAACTAATGGCTGAGTGACCAAGTGGCTTTTGTTATTGCAATAATTTAATATCACTGTGCTTGACCGACCTAGAAAGGATAATGTAGTAGCTGACTTTATTTCCCGAATAAAAAATGAGGATGATGATATCCTTGTAGATGATAGTTTTCCAGATGAGCATCTTTTTTCCCTATCTGTCAACACCCCATGGTTTGTGGATATGGCAAACTATCTGGCCACTAGGAAGTTACCATCTCATTTGTCACCTCATGAAAAGAGGAAAATTATTACACATAGTGCTAATTACTCTTGGGTTGGTCATGATCTTTTTCACACAGCTCCTGATTCGATTATTCGTAGATGTGTCCGAGAGGACGAGGTACCTAAAATACTATGAAGTTGTCATGATGGACCATGTGGTGGTCACTTTTCTGACAAAAGTACAACATATAAGGTGTTACATTCGGGTTATTATTGGCCTAGCATTTTCAAAGATGCTGCCAAATATGTGAGAAGTTGTGATAGTTGCCAAAGTATAGGAAGACCTACGTCAGCTGACGAAATGCCTTTTCGTGCCCAAGTTATGATAGAACCCTCTGAAAAATGGGTCCTTGATTTTGTAGGACCAATTTCACCCATGTCTCATAGGAAGAACTATATTTTGGTTTGTACGGACTATGTCACCAAATAGGTAGAGGAAAAATATCTATTCAGGGCTACAAAGAAGTATGTTGTCAATTGCATCTATGAATACATCTTTACCCGCTTTGGTGTCCCTCTTGAAATTGTTACCGACCAAGGCACTCAATTCACTTCTAAGATGATGAAAGAGATAATAGAGAAATATGACATTAAACATTGTAAATATTCTCCATACCACCCGCAAGCCAATGGTCAGGTAGAATCTACAAACAAAGTTTTGGAAGCCATCTTGACCAAGAATGTTCAATTACAGCACCATGATTGGGTTGATAGACTCGCAGAGGCTTTGTGAGCATACCAGACTACCTGGAGGAATACCATTGGGCATACCCCTTATGAGATAGTGTATGGGAAACAAGTACTTTTACCTATAGAATTCCAAGTAAGGACCTTTTGTATTGACGAAGAATTAGGATTGAACCTAGATGAGGCTCAGAAGCAATGAGCCCTACAATTGAATGAGTTGGATGAAATCAGGCAAGATGCCATCCAACGGACAATATTAGTCCAAAACTAGAGGAGCAAGTGGCATGACAAGTTTATCAAGAAGAAACACTTCCAACCTGGTGATTGGGCTCTATTGTTTGATTCCCGATTCAAAACCTTCAAAGGCAAAATTACCACCCACTGGTTGGGCCCTTATGAGGTAGACACTGTATATGACAATGGAGCTGTAAAAATTAAAACAATTGACGATGGAAAAGTCTCCTTTGTGGTAAATGGACACCGACTTAAGTTTTATCATAAGCCCATTTCCAGAGAGTATTTTCTACAGGTCATGTCAACTGACAAGGCATTGGCCTTAGTAGATGGGGAAGTCCCCCCTTGTTCTTGAAAATTTTTCTGAATTTCCTACTGTATATATGTAAATAGTTTTTGAATTTTGTTAATAAGAAAATTCTAGAGATTTCTGTAAGTATTTATTTCACCAAGATTACACAGTTTCAAGGATCTTTCCTCAAAACATTTGTTATACTTGAATTTTGTGTCCACTAAAGCATCAAATGAATATTGAATTACTATAATTAGCCATATTTTTGCAAACATTCTCATTTTTTAAGGCATTCTAAAGCAGTTTCTCTTGAAACTCTTCACCACTGTATAAGGAAGTGTTACCATAACTATAAAGTCTAGAGGTCTCTAGTACAATTTTTCCAAGAAACCTAAGTAAGTGAGTCAAGTGTCTTTATCAAAGAGTAACAAGGAAGTATAATTAGCGGTTAGTCATGGAAACATCACAATAACTACAATGGAAGAAAGTAAGTTGAGCCTAGAGATACCTTTCTGTTCTTTCTCAATGGTACCATCCACTACACACTAAATAACTTGATTATATCATATATTTAGATTGGCCATGTCCGCTTAAGTACCCCTTACATCGGGACAATCACTAAGTAATATAACGGAAAGTCATCCTCTAACATAAATACCATCCCAATTAAAACAAAAAGAGAAAAACATTGTTTTCGGAGCTGTTCCCCCATCTTCTTGCATAAAGCAATCTTATACTAAAATCTTAAAGGATGGAAGGCTAGTCTCTGAGGGTTTAAGAGGCTAACTTACCAGGATACTGAATAGGTCTGCTGGCAGTGGGTATCGACCTGTGGTATGACTAGGTAAACCCGCTAGAGTACTGAACAGGCTTGCTGACAGCGGGGCATTCTACCTAGCGAGGATGGTAATCTGACAAAAATAAATCATAAATTTAAACTTGTCCTGATGTACGACATTACTTGCAGACAAAGATGACATGAAGTATGTGTGGTTAAGCTAAGGTTAATGAACTCCATCAACTTTCCATTGGGAAATAACTCTAAGACTATCTTGAAACTCTCCTGCCTAACTCTTCTTATATATATATAGGATCTCCTATCCTATAGGTGGGGCCATCTTCTAACTGTCTTGTCAGACCAAGCTGTGAAATTTTATCTTTACACTTGACAAACTATAAATCTTCGGCTATTGGGGGATACTGACTAGTTTCCTATACTTTTGATTGTGAGGTGTCACAATACTTAGGTGTGGGGGAGGGGTTCATGAGCTGACAAATGATCATTGCCTAGAGAAGTAGATCTTTGCAATAATTTTTGTATTATTTCTATGATATAGGTTATTACATTGATAGTCATGTTATTTTTGAAATGATTAACTCCTGTGTGCTATAAATTACTGAACACATACTTAACAAACCACTCTTTATCGGTTACTTAGCATACCACTCTTTATCGGTTTATCTTTCATTACAAGCTGCATATTGTAGGTTTGACAATACATTTTTATGCTTACTATAACCTGTTCATTGTAGGTTTTTGACATTATATGTCATATGAAAGAAGATTGAGTGAGCATGGAGCATTCTGCCTTTGCTCATTAACTACTGTGATTGTCAAAAACACTTCAAATTTGTAGGCTATCCATTATAAGAGGTGAAAATGCACTTAACATAGAGGTACTGGATGAAGTACCACATGAGGTGCCGTATGAGATGCCGTTTGAGGTGCCAAATGAAGTGCCATATGAATTGCATACCAGTAACTGTCCTATATTCCAGGTAACTGGAAATCAATTACATTCAATTGAATTAGTTACAGGCATTGATTAAAGATGCTTCAAATGTTTATGATCAAATGTCCAAGTCCAAAGATTTGGACATTGATCTAACCACACATCATTACATTACCCAAAAGCATGCCATCGAATTTGAATTTCCCACACATGGCAGCTCGCGTGCACATGTGTGCAATGTACTCCACCATGAGTGCAATCAAAATTGGGTTGGGCACTCTATTATCTCATTTTCCCTTGCCATTTGCTCTGCCCTGTGTTAAGGAATTGCGCCCAACCTCTGCCAATTCGTCCCCTGTTCAAATCGTGCTCAGACTGTGCCCAGTTCATGCCATCTCTTGGCTTGATAACACCCTTGCCTGGTAAAATTCACCTCTGTCACAATGCCCAGGAGATACGAACCCTGCTCCTATGCAGACTTGTTTTCCATTCCTGAATTTGCACAGTGCATAGAAGTGTTTTTGCGCGCAGGCTGGGGGCCATTTTTATCTAGCTTGCAGGGCCACGATGATGGTCTTTCCATGCAATTTGTAGTTGGTTTCTATGGTAAGAAAACAAATGTAGGTTCTCTTACCTTTGAAGTCACAGAAGAGTCCATTGTTGCAGCTACAAAGCTCCCAAGAATGGGAGATAGATGGTTCAAAAACCACCAATTACCGCGCTCAAGTTATAACAAGGTGTTTAAGCCCGAATTCGAGAGCATTTCAGGAGCAAAAGGGTATGCTAAGGAGTGGATAAAGGAATAATTGATCAATCCCCTCATCATCATCATAAGGTTAATTACATGTGAAGGTATATACTCTACTTTCAAAGCTTGTCATTTTAAATTGTTGGCTCATTTTCTGTTCAACAAACCCTTGAACTTCCCCTTCTATTTTCTCAAAATCTTGGAGAAGATGTCCTCTCAAGTGAGGAAAAATGTGACTAACCTGCACAATAGTCTCTTCCACCATGGCTTTATCAAACTCCTCGTTCTTGCCGAACTAGAGAAACAGGGGAAAAATTGGGATGCCTTTATCTACCAATTTGCAAACCCTCACTAGACAGTTAAGACCAGAAAAAATCCACTTAGCCTAAAAACTATCTCTCCATCCAAGCCTCTCTCTCCAAGAAATCCAAACACCCTTGCACAAACCCTCTCTTTGCCGGAACAATACCAAAAGCTTGTTGATATCCCTACTTCTTCATCAAGTAAAAAGACCAAGAGAAAAGACCAAAATAATCCTATTTTTAACCCCCCAATGCCTTCACTCTCTCTTGATCCTACACCTAAAAATCTCCAAGAAGTAATGCAACAAGACTTTCCCATCATTCCCACAAACAAGAGGGGAGCCAATCAATTTGGTAAAGGACCCTTTCGGAAGAGTACCCGGAGCACAAGAACCAAGCCTTATGAAAAACCTCCACCTGCTTCGAATCCTATCCAAGTATCCTCCAACCTTGAGAGAGCTCATAAGAAGCCTAGGGAAGTTTTTGCGGATAAATTAGAGCCACTAAGGAAAACAAAATCAGAAACTACCTCACCTTATCTATCCCCCATCACTCCTACTTCACCCATGCCCAATATGGATCCTAAAATTGATAGATTGTCCACATCCCTCAAAGGATCTAAGCCTTCCTCGGAGATCACCGATTCTGCCCCAACCATAGAGGAGTTACAAAAGGAAAACCATCATCTTCTCCAGCAGTTGGAGGAAAGGAAGACAATAGACACACACCTTCATCATGAAAATGCAGTCCTTCAAACAAAGGTTATCTCTCTTCAACGATTGGTTGATGAGATGACCAAATCTAACTACAGCCTCAGAGCATAGCTAAAGCAACACAAGAGGCACAAGGCTAAGTCTTCACAGCAAGAAGGAGAAGCTTCCAAAGCCGATCCTCCTCAACAAGCCTAGTTCCGAGGGGTATCTTCTTTTTGTTTGCAGTGGGACCTGCAAAATCATAAGTGTGGGGGTAATGTTGGGCCCGAGATATGATCACTTTTATTACGGTTATTATACACTTTTTCCGCATGTACATATGTGTTTTTTGTATTTTAAAGGAGCTTTTTGAAGAATTTTATGATAAAACGGTATGATCGACATAAGGTACATGTGATTCATGTTTAATGATTGTATTAAGTATAATTCATCATGTTTTATGATTAACAAGATCTAATTTGTGTTTTTCTGGTGTTACAGGGAAAAAACACACCATGTTTCTTCTTCCGACACTTGATCCGACACTCCTTCCAATACTCATTCCGACACTTGATCCGACACTCTGTCCAACACTGCGTATTGCACAAAANCAGTGATGGGAAAATCGGGCACGTGGGTTTTGTTCATGCTTGCCCCCTCCAGCTACTGATCCCCTGACAACTCAGTTTCAGTTGCTCGAGAGGGCGATTATTGGCTCGCTATGTTTTATCAGTTAGGGCATCCTTTATTGTAATTTGCCAAAATTAGAAGTGGTTCGACCCTCTCATGGTCGACTACTTGGTCTATAAACGTTATAAATACCACTGAGGTGGTCAGATGATTGTTAAGTAGCATAATCATTAGAATTGTCAGTGTGATAGATAGAAAAAAGATTTTACTCTGTTTTGAGTTTTTACATTGCCATATTATGCCAAAACTGCGTTTTTAAGTTTATATGGTGAATTCATCTTGCTGAGAGCGTGGTGTACTTTTAGAGAGTGACCACGACTTGCTGGGGGGCCCACCAATAGTCTGGTAACTGTATTCGTGTTTGTTTATGCATTTCATAATTTAATTGTTCTCTTTATTTTCTGTACATGCATTTTTTATTGTGTTAACTAGTTTGTTGTAGTTTAATTGTTTTGATTCTCTTTTGCAGGTTAGAATGATGAGATGTGTTAGCATGCATTGATCTTGTAGATTAGGAACAGACTTGCAAGTCTCTATACTAACCCCATGTGCATTTAGATGTTAGATCATGCTTTGATTTATGATTTTATAGTCAAGTTTAAACCAAAGTTTTAATTAGAATAGAATAGAGTTTTAATTTGGGTTCTCTTCGACAAGGATTTGATGGATGGATAGAATTAATTCCAGTTTTTAATTATAGCTTGCTTATTTCATTTTTATATAGATCTCGTTTAATTAGTTGTTGGTTAATGTAGATTGTTAGTTTACTTTTCAATATCATAGTTTAATTTATGTTTTTAATCATTTCCTTATTGTAGTTTGAATTGTTAGAATAGACATAACATGGTTTCATTTTATGTAATTTCCTTTCCTAGAATTAAATTGCAATTATATTTCTTAGTTAATCGTTGAATCTAGTTTTGCTTATGTAGAATAGAAGTATAAAACATGGACCACAAATCATGTCGTTGACTGCCTCAGTCACCCTCCCATTGCTGTACTCACCACAATGATCCATTTATGTGGGCATGAGGCATCTGAGTGGCCCCAACTTTATCAGTGTGACCCTGACTTCACCACCACTTATTATCTCTTGGGTATAGGAGAGAATGCCACCGATTTTCACATCTAGGATGGAGTGTTATGCCATCTGATCCACCTCTATGTTCCCACAACCGAGCGTGCAAAGCTGATTTGGGAGGCTCACTACAACGAATGGAAAGACATTTTGGTATGGAGAAAACTGTGACCATTCTACAGAAACATTTTAATTGGCCAAAACTTCGACAAGACGTCAGCAAGTATATTAGATCTTGCACTGCATGTGACATTGCCAAGCCAACCATCAAGAATCAAGGATTAGACACCCCTCTTCCTACTCTCGAGAGGCCTTGGGAATCCATCTCGATGGATTACATGTCTGGCCTTCCATCCATCTAGCACGACAATGATTATGTATTTGTGGTGGTTTATTAGTTTTCAAAGATGGTCATTTTCATAGCTTGCAAGAAGAGAATCACAACGACAGATACTGCCAAGATATTCTTTGAACGGGTGTGGGTCCATTTTTGGGATACCACAGACCATCACCTCAGATCGAGAAAACATGTTCCTCAACACATTTTGGTCAAGTCTCTAGTCATTGTTGGACACCAAGCTCACTAAATCCACTGCTTTCCACCCGCAAACT
Organism: Picea sitchensis; assembly: GCA_010110895.2. NCBI lineage: Eukaryota > Viridiplantae > Streptophyta > Pinopsida > Pinales > Pinaceae > Picea > Picea sitchensis. The sequence goes on from SNQJ01S0083665.1 coordinate 16,577, forward strand.
GATGGCCAGACAAAGTTCGTCAATCATATGACTGTGCACATCCCGCGCATGTAAAACTCTAAGCATCTGAGTGCATGGGATGAGAGTCTTCCTTATGTTCAACACAACTACAATAGGGCTCTCCATAGCTCCACTGGATATAGCTCATTTCAGGTGGGGTTGGGATTCCAACCCTTGGGTCCCATTGATGTTTCCCTACCTCTTGCAACCACACAGGAAGAATCTTCCCATGATCAGTCTGAGGCCGACAAATCCACTATATTCATTGAGCAGATTCAGCACATCCACAAACATGTCCATGATATTTTGTAGAAATCCAATGATAAGTACAAGTAGCACCATGATCAACACCGGGTATTGCACTAGTTCAGGTGGGAGACAAGGTCTGGCTACATTTGCAGAAAGAGCGCCTTACAAGGCCCCATCGGAAGCTCCTCCCACTTCTCTATGGGAATTACACTATCACTATCATCGGACAAATCGGTAAGTGTGGAAACAAACTAATCTCCCTAACTTCAACAAGAAGCTAGAAAAAAACATGGAAGAATACAAGTTTCTCCTTAGATTTCATTGTCATATAAACTAGTTCAAAGAGGGACAAATGACATACCATTTAAATAACATTTGATCCTCGTTAGTGTCATCCTTGCCGCTTCATATTTGGATTTTTGGGATGGTGGACCTATTAATAAGCACAAACCAACAAAGAGAGAGAACAACGATGTATGTATTCTAGTGAAGTCTATGTATAAGATCAAGGAGATATACAATAAAAGTAAAGACACCTTTATAGGGAATAAATGTATTATTGCATTATATTAAATGGAAGTGGAGAATACAAACCATGCCTTGATGTTGCAGGGTCCCTTCCAATGGACCTTTGCTTCAACACACACACCTTTTCTCCAATGCGTTTGATGAAGATCATTCACAACCTGACTTGGAGAGCTAAAGCAAAGCTATCTCAAGCACAATCTACAATAAAATTCTTCATGCATAAGCCAAACTAGCCTTTCCCATGAGAGACTCCTCTTTATATAGGGTGGAAGAAGGATGGATGAGGAGATTAGGATGATACCACTAAATCAGAGAAGCGAGTACGATCCAATCCGATTAGAGGCCACCATATATTCTAGAAGATTCCCTTCTAGAACTTTCATGAATTTCACTTTTTCTCTTGTTTGAGGATCGTCGCACCCCATGCAGAGGTAGCTTGCAGTGATGCCGCAGTCCATATTTGGTGCATCATGCGATGATCAAGCATCATCGCACGCCAAGCATTGAGCATGGTGCGACGATATCCTTTGATATGGTTTTTAAGGAAGAAAACATAATCCACTTTTCGCATGGAGAAAGTCTCATTTAGTATCTTCAAGGAACATGGAAATGAGTTATTCACATATCGTCAGTTGATCACATGGGTGACCAAAATAATGTGTAATATAATTCCCCCCAAAGTATGAAGTTGGAACCTGTGACAACTGAAATACTTTGTAGAATGTGTGTGTCGAAAAGAAGGAGCGCATCGGTTGGGAACCTGCAAACAATCAAGCATATGCATAATAATATACCATCTTATTAGGTAGGCATTCCCATACTCAGACTACAAGTGACTCTAATCATAAGTGTCAAGTGAGTCATGGCCACCAAACATACACTGTGGATCCATGTCATCATCATTCATCATAGCCACGCGAAATACACTGTGGATCTATGTTGTTAAGGATTCAAATTCAGACATAGCCATGAGACATACACAGTTGATCCAAGTGGATATCGGTGGCCACCCACCTTTTTCAACTGGCTCAAAACAATTTTCTAGCAATTTTGGTAATTTACTATTTTTAGCAGTTTTTAACTTCCGGGGCCATTTTGAGGGCCTAAATGAAGGTTTTTTGGGATCGAGTTTCTCAATGATAGCCAAAGGCTTAAATTGAGCCTCCTAAATGAATATACTCAACGATACCTTTCCAATGATCTATCGTGCACCCCAAACAAAGATCGTATGCCATAGTTATGCCCCCGAGAAGTTGATACACCAAACTACCCAAAACGGTGTCCACAAAACTGTTTGCTTTTCATCTTCCGGGGTTAGGGTTTTGGATTTTCTTTATGATAAAAAGGCCTTTGGAGCCTCATTGTAAAATCATCTTCTTGCGAATGTGAGTAGCAGACACATCTCTTCTTAGAGATAAGATACCACGATTCTAGCGAGTCTTTCACTCTGTATTTTACAGTCTTTGTACATTTTCGCTTATTAATAGAAAATTGTGTATTACTGTATCTATGTGTTTATGGTTGCATCTTTGATACATTTCTGTTATATTATTGGATATTCGAAATATATCTGTACATTTCTTTATTATATCTCCGCTCTCATTTCATGCTGAAAATAATCTGGATCAGTGGTATCAGAGCAGGCTGCTCTTGATCATTTTTTCAGTTCATGTCTGTGACGAGGTTCAAGTATATCAAATTGGGTATCGAGATTGTCTCTCTTGAAGACAATTTCTCTTGCATGCCTAAGAAACTCTCCATGGAAGAAGAAAATAAAAATGATGGAGCAGACGATTCTATCAATATGTTGCTTGAGCAAGCTCTCACATGACATAGGGACGAAATGATGGAGAATGTTTCCCACATCCTTCAACGTCTGCCAATAGCATGTTGGAATAGGGGCAGACCCAGGGTTCAACGCTTCAACAAAGCACCAACAAAACCCCAACTATCGGCCCTTTCAGAAACATGTGCGAAGCAGGAGAAGTATCACCTGAGGTAGAGGCAGGGGGGGTTATAGGACTCAGGTGTCTGTAACCAAGTTGGGACACAGATCTGTGATTACAACACTTCATAAGTACTTTAATAACACTTAGGAGATGATATGCATTAGTTCATTAGCTTCATTAACATCACAGAATGAAACCCTAAGATAGATCAACGCAATAACATTAAATATTAAGTACTTCAACCACTTAACACATAGCCATGAGTTAGTTCTAGCATTCATTCATAAAGCACAAGTGAAGCACTAAGAAACATCAGATCTATCCATTATACATCACAAAAAAACTGAGCAGATAAATGACAAACACAACATAGCATAAAGCACACCAAAGACACAAGATATATGTGGTTCACCCCAGTGTGGGGCTACGTCCACCAACTGCTTCATCTTCTTTATTATTCTTCAATCCTCTTACATTCATCCGCTCCTGTGCACTAAGACATAGAACCAAGCTTCGTAGAGGATAGGAGATCTGCGCTTTGAGCGCCAGATCCTCCTTCCCAAAATTAGGTCAAGGCATAAAGCCAACTCCTTTATCAAGCATAGAGCCTTACATACACTTTTTGTTGCACAAAGCACTCATAAATTCTTGCACTTAGATACTTATACTTCTCTCTCTAAGTCTCTTACATCGCTTCCCTCCTTCTACCTTACAATCTTACTTATTTATACTTTTACAATAAGGCCTAATCATGGGTAAACCCATGGGCTGACATCCCATAATCCATTGAAAAAACCCTAAGAACCCCTTGCTGGGTCTACAAAGCCCATAAAACAAGTGAGATCCCCTATCTCAGCTCCACTGGGCACTCCTTTTGAACCACTGCATTGAAGTCCAAAAAGTGGTCAAACCTGACCAAGATTTCCTCAAAACTTGGTCGAGGGCCAACAGCCCCCCAACACTCACCTGTGACTCGTCTCGAATCACTGAGGTCTGGGCAACGCTGCTTCGAAGGCCTTGAGATTCACTCGAGCGAATTCGACTTGCTGCTTCGCCTGAGCCTCCTGCTCAGCGAGCTCTTGAATCATCTGCTCTATAATAGGCCCTAATAGGAGATGTTCCATTGTTGCAACCACTTGGTCCAGTTGCGAGCCTTGTCCTTCAATTTCTTCAAACACCTTGCAGGCCTCATCCTTCACAGGTTGCAGTTCCTACGCGACTTACATTACTCTGCCCTAGATGGCAGTAATCTGTTGCTGTACCATGTGTTGTTCTTCTGATCTTTTCATTCTCTAGACTGTAGTGAGTAGCTTCATCTCTGCCTCTACTAACAGTGCCTGGTTCTCCGCCTCGTGTAACTATGCTTTCGGTTTCCTTAGCTCTGGATCTTCTGTGAGGTGTTCATAAGTCTGGACGCTTCTATCGCTCAGTTGCTTTCATTATGAGGCGAGGGCTCTGATCCTTCCAACTACGTTCTTAGCGTCTTCCTCCCTCTGATCGCGCACCTCCTATGGAGTGCTCAGTACTGCTTGAATCTCCAACTCTGTTATCCTTGCTTGAAGCTGCTGGATGGCCTCAACGAGCTTCTCCACTTGAATCTTAACCGATTCTAGTTCCTTCTATGCCAAGACGGGCATAGAGTGAAGTGATTTATTCACTGCTTCTTTGACCGTAGTCTTCTCCATGAGAAGTTGGTCCCTTTCTCTCTGTATCTTCTCTTTGTCCTCCTTGAGCATCGCTCAAAACTCATCTTTCTCATTTTCATAGGCAGTTACGCAGTACCACACAACTCGTAGTTTCTCTAAGACTTCCTCTTTCTCTTGCTTCAGGGATTCTATAGCCTTCTCCTTTTCTTCTTGGAATTTCTGAAGTTGAGCCTCTGTCACATCTGCAAGTCTTCTTAATTGGGTAGGCTCATCCCCCAATTCTGTAGTCTCTGAAGAGGAAGGCACAACAGGCACTACGCGGACAGATTGAATAGCCTGATGCATTTCCTTCAGCTTCTTCTTGACCCTTTCATACAACTCTTTCTGCTTCGCTCCATATATCTGTAAGAGATCTTCGGATGCATCCTCCATGGCTCCATGGACTAGACTGATATCATCCTCTATGAGCGTGGCCTCTAGATGGGGCTTACTGGCGCGGGTCTTCTTTCTTTCCAAAGGTTTTTGTGGAGAAAACTTCCTCTTCTGCGGTTTTTTAGTAGGGGGGTCTTTCGGCGGTGTAGCTTCACCTTCTCCTTTCTTTTCCTTCATCCCCTCCTCCTTGTCCATATGCTTGGTATTCTCCTCCTCCTCCTCCTGTGGGAGAGCCAGATCCATTTTCTTCAAAGGCACCGTCCTCCTCATCAGTCTCTATATTCTGAACTTCATCCTTTTTATTTTTTTTCTTCACACTGGACTGTCCAACATGCTCGACCTGGGTGACCAAGGGGCTTCCTATGATTTAGGGGTTGGAGAGTCCTACATCATCGACTGTCATAAGGAAATCCTCCATCCACTCTTTCATGATCTTCTCCATGTCATCGTCTATTAGCTTGTAATATGATTGCAACTCTTCCTTTCTCTCATCTCTACGCGTAGTGATATATATAAAATCTTGATCTGCGTGAAAATTCGCAAAAGGTCGATATTGGTGCAAGGTGTGTGGTGTCATGCATGGAAATGATTCAATGGAAACCTTCGATTGTTGATAATAGGCATGGAACACAACGTTCGACTTCCATTGCTTCGACATATCGTTGGTGTACCACAAGGTAGAGAACCTAGCGGCCAATGACTCTGATGGTTCGATATCCAGGAAGGTGGCTCCTTCCATCATTTTCCAAGTGACAAATGCAATCAATACGGGCAACCAGCTAAAGTGGAACTCATATTTCTGATCCTAATCTTCGCGAAAGTCTTTATCCATCTCATTGACAAGGTAACTCACCCAATTCATTTGCATTCCCTCCACGCACTTTCCTGTGAGGTCCACCACGAACCCGATGATCTATGTGGGGCGATTATTTCTTAAGGTATTTCCAGCTATGAGTTTGAAAGCAAGGCGCACTGCGCCATCCTAGATAGAGGCTACCTTGTAGCCTCACTTCCCTTTTTCAACTTTGCCATATGCTTCCTTGATGCCCTGGCCCAGGGAGCGATCAGAGGTCTTCCTTGGGTAAAATTGCTGAGGGTTGGGTCCCTACATGTTCAATCCTGTAATTAGGTGGATCAATGTCAGATCCACATTAATCCACCGGTCATGCCACAGGTATCCTCCATGGTAGCATGAAAAGAGGAGCTTAACATAAGCGTTAACCTCCTAGTGTCAGCCAAAATGGGGAATATTCATCACATTGAGTATAGTGTATTGCGCCAGCTCCTTAATCCATGGCTGGGAGACTAGGAGAGGCTTCTTCCCAGTGGTCTTCGTCAAGTATCTATGGGGTGTGAGAATTTCATAGTTCTTTCTTATCCAAGGTTGAAGTCATTGTTCTTCAGTAATGGGATCTGTCCCAACTGGCTTCCGACCACGTGTATTCCCTTCAGGATGTATGTGGTGATAAAAGTGTATTTGAAGTCACGTGGGATGCTGTCGTGGTTAACCGCGCCAACCAAAGGTGGGATATAATCTGGTAGGATCGATGGGATTTGCTTCACATTAGCTAGATCGCCATGATGCTTACTTCGCTGCTCAGTCGCGGGGTTGACACAGCTCGAACGACATCCAATTGAAGGGGAAGCCTAGAGTCCCCTGGTCGAAGATGCCTGTACTCCTTCAGACATAGCTTTATCATCCATAAACCTCTTAAGAACCTCCTCAACAGACTTCTCTAACTTATTGCGTTCGCCCGACATTCTCAATTTTAAACAGGAAGGTTGGGGTAGGCGAATGGACAGGTGGAGTAAACAATGGATAACGAGGTATGATAGCATAGCTCGACACACAATCACTTGTCTTTTTTTCTCAGATAATCACGGGTGGAAAAAAGTGGTCCCGACGCAACGTACAATGGGTTAAATAAGAGAGCGTCATAACAGATTCTTCCAATGGGCATGAATGCTCCCATTAATGTGAATATTTCCATTATGGCGTGGTCTCAACGTCCCAAATGCGTACTACCCACCCATAAATGTGTTTTCTAGACATTCCGGAGCATTGTTCTAATGGTCAAGGCACCTCCAACGGTCATATAGCTTCACTGACGTAGAATCCCATTCTACGTGGTTCTGCTGTTTCGACGAGGTTCAAATCCTGCAAACCTGCCTCCTGTGAAGTCTTTCATGTAACTTCCTGTAGCTTTTCCAACCTTGATTTATTCTTATTGAGCTTCCTTGCCTTCTTTCCTATGATCTGAGGCTCTCTAACTATTTCTGGATTCCTCTTTCCATTCTCATTCTTATCTTCTCCTAGCATAGTGACTTTGCATTGCTTACATGCTCTCAAAGGGTTCAAAGTTAATACCTCTTCTCTTATTAATTCCAGGGTGGGTATACTTATTTCTTGCATGGATAGGTCCTTCAAACCTTCTTGCATTCTTTCAATCTTTCTAGCTAATTCTCTTGCTTTCTATTGCTTCGATTTATCTTCTCGTTCTTATATTAGTCGGTCTATTTTTCTAGCTATGAAATCCCTAAGTTCTTGCTTTTTCTTTTCTGTAGCTTCTTCCTCTGCTTTCCTTCTGATCTGATCCTTCTCGATCCAAGTCTTTCCTAAAAAAAGTGGGAATGGGGCGCTATTCTCAACAAACTTAATTACTTCAATTTCCTCTTTAGTTGATGTTCCATGGATAATAACATGTACATTAGTAACTCTTCCACATAGGGTTAGAATCTTTCCGAAAATTTTCCAAGTGTCTTCTGTCATAATATTCACTTGTGTTTCCTCATCCAAGACATAGTCTATGTCGAAGTCTCCTATTCTTGCATTTATGCATTGTTTTACCTTCAAGATCTCTAGTAAACCAACATCCTTGTGATCATTCATCGTTTCTTTCAATTGTGATAACATAGTATGAGATTTTTCCGACTCATTTTCTTGAAGATTCTCTAACATGATCTTATTCTCTTGAATTCCTTCATAGTATTCTTGTCTCATGTTCATATGTTCGACTTTAGCAATCATCCTTGGACAATCCTCAACTTCATGACCAACAATTTTACAACAAAGACAAATAGGGCCTGTACCAGGGCATTCCTTAGCAAGATGCCCCGGTCTTCTGTAGTTATAACATAGTGTCAATACTCTCTTTCTCTTGTAAGTTCCCCAACTTCCCCTGTACTGCACACTAGGATCACATTGTTGGACCTGCAATCTGCAAAAGTTCTTTCTAGGTTCTTTCATCCATTTATTAGTCCAAAAATTCTTTCTATGCATAGGAATAACATATCTTTCTTTATTTCTATCAAATTTATTCAGATCAACTCTTTCTTCTAACTATGCTCTAACTTTCAGACTAGGACATAATCTATTAAACATACCTAAGTTCATTCTTTCGAAACAAAAACTTTCTCTTATCTTACTCTTATCAAATCACAAAGCTTTACCTCTTTCAAGATCTTACCTCTTTTCTTCATATCGGGTTTCTTTCTTAGCACAGAGCTTCACAAGTCAAGTAGAGTAATGTGCACTACAACAATAGATCTATTCACAAAGCTTCTCTTTTATTTACTTCAGTTCCCAACAATCACAATTTTAGGTCCCGACAATGGAACCATTTGTTGGCACAGGGGTAGACCCAGGGTTCAACACTTCAACAACGCACCAACACAACCCTAACTACCGACCCTTTTAGCAACACCTGTGAAATAGATGAAGTCTCAACCGAGGTAGAGGTAGGGGGGGTTACAGGACTCAAGTGTCTGTAACCAAGCTGGGACACAGATCTATGATTACAACACTTCACAAGTACTTTAATAACACTTAGAAGATGATATGCATTAGTTCATTAGCTTCATTAATATCGTAGAATGAAACCCTAAGATAGATTAGCATAGTAAAATTAAATATTAAGTACTTCAACCACTTAGCACATAGCCATGAGTTAGTTCTAGCATTCATTCATAAAGCACAAGTGAAGCACTAAGCAACATCATATCTATCCATTATACATCACAAAAGCACTAAGAAGATAAATGAAAAACACAACATAGCACAAAGCACACCAAAGCCACACGATATACATGGTTCACCCTAGTGTGGGGATATGTCCACCAACTGCTTCGTCTTCTTTATTATTCTTCAATCCTCTTAAATTCATCCGCTCTTGTGCACTAAGCCACAGAGCCAAGATTCACAGAGGATAACATATCTATGCATTGAGCAACAGATACTCCTTTCCAAAATTTGGTCAAGGCACAAAGCCAACTCCTTTATGAAGCACATATCCTTATATACACTTCCTGTTGCATGAAGCACTCATAACTTCTTGCACTTAGCTACTTAGACTTCACTCTCTAAGTCTCTTGGATCGCTTCCCTCCTTCTACCTTACAATCTTACTTATTTATACTTTTACAATAAGGCCTAATCATGGGTAAACCCATGGGATGACATCCCATAACCCATTACAAAAACCCTAAGAACCCCTTGCTGGGTCCACAAAGCCCAAAAAACAAGTGAGATCCATGATCTCATCTCTGCTGGGCACTCCTTCCTCGACCACTGCATCAAAGTCCAAAAAGTGGTCAAACCTGACCAAGATTTCCTTAAAACTTGGTTGAGGGTCAACATAGAAACAAGCACATCTTCATCAAACAATCACTTTGGAAGCACCTCTCCTTTCAAGGTAAATGTTAATTTTGATATTCCTATATTTGAAGGTCAGATAGATGCAGATGCCCAAGACAAATGGTTAAATATGTTAGAAGGTTATTTCTCTATTCATAATTTTTACGACAGGGAAAATATCACCTTCGCACTCCTTAAAGCTCTCCCCCATGTCAAACATTGGTGGGAAATTTACTGGGAGAAAAGTTCCATAGAGGAGTCTGGAGTATATGGGATCGAGCTCGCTTGGGATTTTTTGTGGATGCGGTAAAAGAACAATATTACCCTATTGGCAACTATGAGGACCAATACATGATATGGACCACATTGCGGAAAGAGAGGGGCCAAGCAGTTCCAGAGTTCACTAATACCTTCCATACGTTATGCACCAAGCTAGGTATCTGTTAGCGCTGGAAGTCACTCCTGGATTGCTTGCAGGAGAAGAGCCCAACACCCATCAGTTTTATGTCACGATTTGTTTATAAAGGGATGATCAAATGGAGATAAAGACTCTAGGAGATATCATTCTAACTCGGGGACTGGATCTGGTACGTAAAGAACCAAGGAGGTCTGGAATCCTAACTTCAGCCAGTAGGTTGATTAAAAGATGAGCAGGTGGAAGACTTAGAGAAAATGAACAAACAACTTTGGGCAACAAGCTTTCGGTAGTTTGCAGAAGAAAAACTCTGAATGCAAGATCCTCTTGGTTCAGGGTCTCAAGAAACTGAAAGGGGACTTGACTGGATCTTCCAATTCCAAGTCACTCAGTGCTGGGAAAATCACAAGAGCTGATTAGAGACGGCGCAACTATTACAATGATCCATTACAACATCATCCTACAATAGCTACAGCTCGACTGGATCCTCCAATTCCGAGCTGCTCTAACACAGTGTAA
>SNQJ01S0083665.1:39412-51354 GCA_010110895.2 Picea sitchensis
CTGGATGTCTGTGATGTTCTCTTGGGCCAACCATATATGTGGAAGCGCCATGCTATTTATGATTCTTTAATCCGTAGTGTCATTGTTTCTATGGGGGGTCATCTCTACAGAATACCAGAGGTATTTCCGACTACTGTTCCACCTAAACAGTGTTGTAAGGTAGTATATCATACTACAAAATTCAACTTCTTCACAATCTGTTCAAAAGGTGAACAGAAGGATGTTTCAACCACTACAACCTCGACCCAAGCACCTTCTTTCCAACAGAAGCAGGTCGAAAAGATTGAAACAAAGTGTAAAGATTCATTTTTCATATAGGCATCTCATGTAGCCAGACTAGTTAAAAAGGTCCAACCCTTCCAGCCACATCTTCGTGACAACCTTCAACAAGCTAAGTAGCGGAACTTCTCCAACAAGGCAAGCAACTCATCAAGATGTAGATTCAACAAAGACTTTTCCCTCTCCCCCAAACACTCAACTCAATGGAGACCATTTCTTCCTAAGGAGGAAGGATTGTTCCAGGTGGATATCAGTGGCCACCCACCTTTTCCAACTATCTCAAAACAAATTTCTGGCAATTTTGGTAATTTATTATTTTTAGTAGTTTTTAACTTCTGGGGCCATTTTGAGGGCCTAAATGAAGGTTTTTTGGGATCGAGCTTCTCAATGATAGTTGAAGGCTCTTATTTGTCCCCCTAAATGAATCTCCTCGATGATACATTTCCAACGATCTATCATGCACCCCAAACGGAGATCGTATGCCAAAGTTACGCCCCTGGGAAGTTGATACACCAAACTACCCAAAACGGGGTCCACAAAACTGTTGGCTTTTCATATTCCGCGGTTAGGGATTTGTATTTTCTTTATGATACAAATTCCTTTGTAGCCTCATTGTAAAATCATCTTCTTGTGAATGTGAGTAGCGGAGACATCTCTTCTCATAGATAAGATGCCGCCATTCTAGTGAGTCTTTTACTCTATATTTTACAGTCTTTGTACATTTTCGCTCATTAATAGAAAATTGTGTATTACTGTATCTCTGTGTTTATGGTTTCATATCTGATACATTTTTGTTATATTATTAGATATCTGAAATATCTCTGTAAATTGTTTTATTATATCTCTGCTCTCATTTCATGTCGAAAATAATCTGGACCAACAATGGATCTTTTTGTCAGTACAAACTTATGAATACTCCATCACAACCTAGACCGATATGGTAAGATCCATGGTCTTCATATCCATTGTTTCAAATTACAAATCTAGCCTTGTGATTACATGTGTCAAAGTCGAACATGGTATAAACCACTTGATTACTGGTCATTAATAAATACCATTAACAAGTGCGAGGGAAATCACAATTGATGTCAATTACTCTCAAGGTACTCTAGTACAATCCAATGAATGTGAATAAATGAGTTGAAGTCGAACAATCGATGGAATATTCCAATCAGGGGCCAATGATGTGAACCTACTGTTGAGAGCGAGGAGACCTGCCATTGAGGCATGAAGGTTCCAAGGTACTAAATGATTTCTAAGTCTGGTTATTAGATAAAGAGTTGAAGTCGACAAGAAAAGACTCGTCACAAGAGGGCCTTAATGTATCCCACATCAATGACACGAAATATGTAACAGATTTGAAGTATATCAGAGTATGAAGTGATTCAGAACTGACTCAGGGAAGGCCGACATGGTAGAAATTTTAAATACTGTAGATGGTTGACTTGATAGAAGGCTTGTTTAGGTTGGACTTCTCTTGAACATATGAATGACATGACAATTGTCTTGGCAACATTGACTCAAGGAGGACCCGACATATGGACTTGTGGATGGTAAAACAAGAGACAAATGGATTTACCAACCTGGATACAATGATGAAGAGGGATTCCATGTTCAAGTGTGACTTACTACCACTAACACAAATACATATATACATTCTTTTTCCAATTTCCCCCCACCATTTCTGGTGAGTACCTCTTTATTTTTGCACAAGTTTGAGGAGGATAACATATGCTTGTAATGTAATCTCATCCTTCGGATGAGTCCCTCAGAGTATTTTTAATGAACCATAGGAAGGAGTGGTTCGGTCCCATATGGGCCTTTCGATGGTTGTTTTACGAGTCCAAAGAAATAAAACTCAAGGGTTTTTCATGTTTAGAGAGTCTAAAAAACACTTAAAAAAGACTCCAAAATGTCCTTTTTTGTAAGTTAGTCTGATGAGACTGAAAAAGAGATAATCTACCGCTCATCAGACGTTTTCTTCAAATACTTTTATGAGTGTGAAAAAACAAGGTCACTCAACTATCTTTTCGTTTTTAGGGAGGTTGAAAAGAGATTAAAGGATACTCCATATGGTTCATTTTTCGTATTACCATTACGAGTTTGAAAAAGCAAAAAAGGTTACTCGATTACATTCTCATAGTTTCACGAGTGAGAAAGAATTAAGACCATGCTCAAAGTTTTTCCTAAAAGACCCTAAAAGTATATGTACATAAGAAAAACATGCAAAAATAACCAAAAATGGAAGATCGATATCAAAATTCTGGTCCTCATATCACTCAACCTTTAATAGAGAGACTTTGCAAAGTTCATTAGGCTTAGGGCATAGGTAAAAATATTTAAAAAATAATTTAATTTGAAATTAAAATGGTAAAAAGTGAATAAAATAGTTCAAAATAGTTCATTTAGCATTTCATTTGTATTTTCACCCAAATAGTGCCCAAACCCCCCTTTTTCTTCCGAATTTCAAGCGACGATTCTGGAGTGCCTGGTGGACCATTTCTCGAACCGCTTCCGTCAAAAAGGTATTCTCCTTCCCCTTTCTCTTTTCATGGTTGAAATTTTCATTTTTAATGGTTCATTTTTGAGTTATGGGTGATATTTTAGGAGTTATTGCACTTTGTGATTATTGCAAGCTCACCCTATCGACGATCTCAAATCGCTGCAAGGGTTCCACAACCAGGGTGCGATGATGCCACACTGTGGAAAAAAGAGCCCCTGCGACGACCACAACTCAAATTTTAAAAAGAGAAAAAGATCTAGGAAAATTTCCAACTTTTAAATTTTGTTGAATCTAATCATCTTTTAATGTTGTTTGGTAGGTTTTCATTGGTCATTATGCTCGAGTGAAGGGAACATGAGCACGAGGAAGAAGATTACTTTTCCGGGAATGACCCGGGAACTGTCATGGCACTCCAGGAGTGTGGCTTGCTCAAAATTTTCAAATTTCAAGGCATGAGAGCCCAACTGAGGCTATTGGAGTACCTAGTCCACATGTGGGACACCAATGAACAAGCCTTTCATGTGGGTGTGCACACACTTACCTTGGAGATTGATGACATTCAATTCTTGACGGGGTTATCTCGTCGAGGCTCTCGGGTGTCACTCTCAGGAAGCAAAGGTGGTGGTGAACCCATGGACTATTACGTTGCACATTACTGCATACCAGGTATAGAGAAGCATAGTGGAAAAGTTTCCATAAGGGATGTTCAACATTTTCCTTTGAGAACTATCCTGTAAACTATCACTCAGATGGAAAGGAGTGTGGCTCCTCACATGGCTTTACAAATCCATTTTCAGTATGCTATAGAGTTAATGGAGCCCCAATTTTTCAATTGGTGTGAGGGTCTTCTAAAAAACATGAAGAAACAATTGACAAAGTATAGGAAAGGTCGATTAAAACAATTCGGGTATGGATAAATTTTGGTATCCTTATTCCTGGAGAGGGTCCCCGTATTATGCCTACAACATGTGGAATGGGGAATACCCAATACACATGATCCCCGGATGAAAATATGGGTAGATTTGATGGCCTGTCATGGTGGCGTGCCAATCGTCAAATATGACCAAGCTTTCTTCCAGTGGTTGAGGGATCAACTAGTTATGGTTGAGGACTATGCTTATGCCGGGACTGACTTCTGTGGAGACCCCGACTTGTCATTACCTAAGGGTTCTCAGTGGGGAGAGATAGGTAAGAATTTTTTTTTCATTATATGTTTTTTTTGGTATTTTAATTATAAAATGTTTTTGTTATTTATTAGAGACTAATCAAGTGCTCTCAACAATGTAGATGTGGCACCTTATCGGCCTCCAGGATCATCTCCTATTCATAGGTGTGGAGAGATAGGTGCAGTATTGGGTCGAGGGGTGGCTATTGAGGATATCGAGGAGATCGAACAAAACCTTGAGGGATTGACCATGAACATCCTTGACATCACGGTGGACGATTTGCCTTGGCGATACCAACGCCATATAGTTGGCGTGTCAACATCTATTGGTCGATTGATCCGTCAAGTGGCATGGGAAGTTGTTTATTATAGCGATAAACATCCTTGATGATTATGTATATGAAGCCATGAGCTTCACCATTTTGACATTTTGGTCCGAGGACAAACACTTTTTTGTAACTTTTGACGTATTAATATAAAGTTCCTACCGACTTACTTATCTTTTAAATGTGTGTTTGGATTTATAAATGGCGTAAATGTCTGTCTAAAACATAATTATCCAATGCATTTGTTAATGTGTTTAGACATCTAGGAATATGTTGATACTCAATATAATCAAAATGTCTTTCTAAGTGGCGAATTCTTAAGTATACCCATAACAATGTAGGACTTCAGATGGAATAAATGTTACTCAATTGCAACACTACTAGTTGTGAATCAAGTCGTACAATAAGATGACGGATGCTAAATGAAATGGCTTCAGTTAATCACTCGATAAATACACTGTATTCTACAATATTATTAGTTGCACGACCAAGGCAAACACCATGTAGACTGATCAAATCATCCGTAGGTGCATAGATTTCCCATGCAGTAGACGCTAGGTTTTGAGTACTGTGACTAGCACCATCAGCAAAGCCAATATAGGGTAGCGAATACGCCAACATCTGGAAACCAAACACAATGGGTAAGTAACTTAAAGGAAGAATAATAAATGAAAAAATCACACTAGAGTATGATACATTAAAATATAAAGCACTCATGTAAAAAATATTTTAAGCATAGTACTTCTTCAAGTAAAGCCCATTTCTGGGTTCACCGAAAGGAATTCCATCATAATCCACCAGCTCATAAGCCCCTTTCTCCAACACCCTTTTAACGATATATGAGCCACGCCACATGGGCTCGAATTTATCGACCCCTAATAAGTCATGATCTTGTTCGTAAAGGAGAACTAAATCACACTCAGAAAAAACACGAAGTTTGACATGCTTGTCGTACTGATCTTTGACACGCTTTTTCTGAGTTTCTATGACTAAAGCAACATCACAATGAGTTTCATCTAATTGCATCAAATACAAGAGACGTTTTTCTTCGGCTGAGGTGTTAGGGAGAATTTCAACGACTAGTTTCAAAGATGGGATTTCACATTCAATCGAAAAAATAGCTTCGATACCATATACTAACTGGAAAGGTGTGAACCCTGTGGCATATTTAACGGACTTCCGATAGGCCCATAAATCCCATCGTCAATTACAATATCTAGAAGCATGTGACGACGTGTGCTAAAGTCTCACTAAGTGGCCCCAGTTCTCGGTCGGTTTTGTATTTTTCTTTATTTTTGTTCGTACTTGCAGGGAGACTGGAATTCTTATTTTATAGTATAGTTTTTTTTATTTCAGTTTGTGTTAAATGTACTTGAAAAACAATTTAGGGGTTTTTTAACCGATGAAAATGATTCTAATCGCAATGGAAAATCTTTTAATGATTGCATTTATATTAAGGCTAGGGGATTTACGAAATGATTTTTTTAGGCCATATTGTTTTGGGACATTAATCCGATCTACAGATTTGAGTGATTATTTTTGTATAATCCTAGTGCTCCATGGGTTTTTCTGCATGCTGAATCCATTTTTGTATTTATAAATGGATTTTAAATAACAAAAAATAGTGATTTCTTGCAAATTTATATCACAAGATTCCCCCCCAAAAAATTCATTTTGTAGAAAAGTTAGACAACATCGTGTTTTTCATTTTTTCAAAAAATTGGATTAGGTTCAGGGGATTCAGTGAAATAAATAAAAGGGTAAATATTTTATTTTCTCACATTTTCAACTTTGTCATCTAGAAATTGTTTATTCAAATTTTGAATTGATAAAATTGTTATTTAAAATGGATTAAATTGTTGTTTTTATGTAAAAATGGATTCAGTGCTCCAATACTCCTAATGCAACTGGACTGTGTAATGTTAAGATTTAATATTTGCAATTTTATTAATTCAAAATCATTCTTTCAAATTTATCAAAAGCCGTGGTTTCCTTCTTTTTATTTTGGCCATGTGTATTATGGAAATGAATAATTTAATAAATGAATAAATATATATTTTTATTTGAAACTTATAATTTTATTATGATTGAGTGGAAATTTGCATATAAAAGAATTTTTAAGGGTTCTGGCTCATTTTAAAATAAGGCAGAATATAAAATTTTAAAGAAAAATTGGATTAGTGAAATTGCAAATATTAAATGTTAATATTACACAATCAGATTGTATTAGCTATATGAAGGACACTTAATCCATTTTTATATTAAAACAATAATTTAATCAATTCAAAATTACAATTTTTACAAAGATTACTATATTTTGTTGATGACCAAGAAACAAGACATTCACTTATTTACAGAATTCAAAGAAGACATTCACTTATTGCCATTCATTATTTAGTTGTTATATTCATGTGGTTGAGTTATTTCCATTTCATTACAATAAGAGGTGGTAGTTGGATCATTTAATAAGATGGTGTGGGAATGGTTTATTAACCAATGACTAGGACATTTGAGGAATCTCCTCATTGAAACAAAGTCATTATTATGGGTTTGTGCAAAGCTCCTATCCATTGCAATGGATTGGATTAATTCAAGTCTTCGAGGATATTTTCATCTAGTTTCCCACCTCCTTCTTAACTCAGATTTTATATGCAATGGATTTTTCTCTCCTTGCTTTGTTTTTCATCTTGGAATTATTTTTTGGGAGATGGGAAGACCCTTTGTGAATTCCTCATAAGGATATGGTCTCAAATTCTGACTACTACCCACTAGTGCACAGGGACATGCATGAGGTTAAGAGGATTATTAAAGGATACTCAACAACCCCTGAGACAATATAATTTAAGTTGACAAGATAAACTAAGTGGATATAAGAGTGGAGGGATAAGAATGAATCCAAGATTATCAAAATTGTAAAGAAGAAGGAACTCATCTATGTGGATGTCACCAAGTATATTCTGGTTCTCAAAGATGTAGAAAAGGAGGCTAGTAACACCCTTATTGTTCTTAGAAGAGAAAATAATGAAGTTAATGTAGAGTTCTTTTGTTCAAGATCTTCTTGCTTGTCTAGTTAGTTTTGTGAATCTTCTCCCCTTCGAGATGTGTCTTCTAGTGTTGTCCATTCGCAATCCATGGAATACACCAAATTTGAATCAATTTTCACTACTTCAAAAGACGTGGATACCAGGTCAAATTAACTTATTGTTTAAAATGATGAAATATTCTTCTTCTTTGTGTTTTTCTAGGAAAATTTATTAAACTATATCCCTGCAACTTTGTATGCAAGATAACTTAGCTTATTTTGAATATGTATGTATTTGAAAAAACTTGTGATATTAAATTCAGACCTTCTAATCTTAGTTTTCTTAAAGAATGTACTTTGTCTATATAGATTAAGCTGCAACCCCCGATTTGTTTATAAATGAAAATATCCATTATTGTTTAAACAATACATCACTGATAACACATATGATTCTCAAGCACACATGGACACCTAAAAATTGATCTCAAATTACATGTAGATGGCAATTATTCATGAAGATATTGTGAAGTTTCAATGAAACTTGCACAAAGGACCTAGTTAGTAGAAATTCACACAAAGCTTGCAAAAGAAACAAAGAGAGAAGAGAATGAGATAAAGAATAATAAATTGTGTTAAATGAATGGTAGAATGAGTAATAAATACATGAAATACTCTACATGGTTAAGAAAATGTGCCATCGTAGTGATCTAGAGAGATCTGAACACTCAATGATAGAAACCAGAGTAATCTGCCACCTAGTCTAAGTTAATTGTCCATGCAATCATCAATTATCTGAGTAACACATGTGGAGGTGAGAGAAACACATGAATGCACATGATATGCTCCCTCCTGGACACATGCATGTGATATGCACCCTCCTGATGAGGAAATCGAGGTGAACATGCAATTGTTGGTGATAAAACCGATGTTTCCATGCATGAGTTTCTTGCACTAGTCTAACTGAAGTGTAATTGAGTTAATAAATGAAGAGGGAAGGTGCCCTATTTTATAGGAGGAACCCTATTGTGTAGGGAATATTCTCATCTATGGATAGTGCCCTCAACATTAGACTAGAAAAATTAGGAAAACAATTACTAGGTGAGTGTGTAATATCTCCAACACCCCCTTGAACACTACTAGGGTGTAAATGAAGAATGGGTCTCGAAAACATGGCCATGTTAGGTACCCATTTTAATGAATCTAATGAATGAACACTAAAAAAATGAGGAAAGAGGGAAAGCCTCATGGGAACACCCCTCCCCCCCTCAAAGTTCAATGCATCAAAAATGAAGAAGGAAAGAAAGATGACTTCTAAGAAACTATGTCCTTCAATCCAAGAAGATCTCACAAATGTGCAAGTTTATGCTCGCTGAATATTTTGTTGAAGATGTAGATGCATGTACGACTATGATGAAGTAGATGCACTAGTGAGATGTCCATATATATCCACTTTATCTTATTGGAAAGAAGAAGATCCAAATACCCTTCATTCATGACAATTTTCCAATACAAATTCCCTTCATCCTTTGCATAGGATAGAGGGTTGGATTCTAGAACCATGTAGCAATGCACGAGCATTACTAGTTTTGTGGCTGTGAGTGCATGTGGATCTCCCTCAAATTGGGATCTCGTCCTTCTAGGATTGACATGATCATCCGTAAGATAATCAAATTTCGGTAGTATGGACTATTACCACTTGGGTATTTCATTTGGCTCATCATTTGCATGCTCAGTATCATCTAAATATAATTCAACAATCATATCTAAAATTTGATCTGATTTGGAGGAGACATAATCTCGAATGTATGGAACAAGAGGACGTGTAGAAGTCTCTGCATGTGGCTCCTAAGATGCATGCATGGGGTGTGCATAAGTCTACAAGTGTCACATGATATGCATGCATGGCACATTCCGAAGTATCTGCATGTGGCTCTGTATATGCATGCATGGGAGGTTTTGTATGTGGCTCCTGAGATGCATGCATGGCGCATGCAAAAGTCTCTTCAAACTGAGAAGCTTATTCTTCCAATGGATTTTCTGTTGGCTTTGTCTCATCAATATCCTACATGCATTCTTCATAGTCTTCCTTTATCCTAAATAAGAGCTCCAATTTTGTCCATAATTCATCTGGATTCAAGAGTGATATCACATGATATTGAATTTAAGGAGAAACAAACATGCAAATAAACCCGAAATCCGTATCTTGCATGCTGAAAAATGATTTTTTTCATCGAAATATCAAGTTCTTCTTATGTTTCCATGGTTATTTGATATAAGCCTCTACATATGAGAAGAAATAGAATCTTTGGATTCCACTTGAAATAATTGTGTGGCATAAGAAGTGATGATGGCAGAAATTTCATTTTCTGATTGCTTCAATCTTCCATACTTGCAAATGAGTGTTTGTGCACCTTTTTCCTAGAAACCTATTGGCTGTGATACGATGTGAAGTTTTGGTGAAACCTACATAGAGAGCCTAGATAGTGGAAATTCACACCAAGCTTACAAAAGAAACATACATACATANTGAAAAAACCCTAAACAACTGTTGAAGTTAAAATGTTCATAACTTCACTTCCCGGACTCCGTTTTGGCTGATTTGTTTTTTTAAATTGGGTGAAATTGTGAGAGGAACTAAGATATGTAATTTATTTGGGAAAATTCGGCCTCCAGATGCTACAAAAATAAAAAAATGTTTCGCCACAGTCCGTGGAAAAAATCCTGAAAATTTGCAGATTTTAAAACTTCAATATCTTGACTTCCCGGACTCCGTTTCAGACGATTGTTTTTTTCAAATTGGGTGTTTTTCTAAGAGGAACTCAAATATACAACCATTTTCTGAAATTTTTTCATAGAAATATACCAAAAAATTCGATAATGTCGCGGCCCTCTTTTTTCTGTTCCGAAAAAAAAAATCCGCAAAAATAAAAAATATTTGCCCACAATGTCTGCCCAAGGAAAGTGCTCTGATACCACTTGTTAAGAATCAAAGACTGAATAAAAAAGCACCACAATAGATATATAAGAACAATATATAAAAACACAACTTTATTATATCAAACCCTTGAGGTAGGGCAACACCATACAATGGATCCTATTATGGAAGGGATCCTCTCTTGTTCACTTGCCTCTTTGAGGGGGCATCCTCCTATTGAGCTACCAATCCACATACAATACTTCTCTTCATGTCTCATTACATTGCTTGAATCCCTTTATATAGTGCTACCATCACCTAAAAACATTCTAGAGGAGGAATCTTCTAGAAGTAGAACCTTCTAAGAAGTCCTCTTACATTATTATATCTAATTACCCATTTATTATTTATAACTACCATAGTGGGCCTTATTTAATAATATAGTGGACCTAGTCCACCTTACATTGAATTACCTCCACTATTATCACTATGGGCCCTCTGTCACCCCCCACTACCTCTCTAGCTACCTTACACATGTACGAATATGATGAAGTAGATGCACTAGTGAGATGTCCATATATATCCACTTTATCTTATTGGAAAGAAGAAGATCCAAATCCCCTTCATTCATGAAAATTTTCCAATACAAATTCCCTTCATCCTTTGCATAGGATAGAGGGTCAGATTCTAGAACCATGTAGCAATGAATGAGCATTACTAGTTTTGTGGCTGTGAGTGCATGTGGATCTCCCTCAAATTGGGATCTCGTCCTTCTAGGATTGACATGATCATCTGTAAGATAATCAAATTTCGGTAGTATGGACTATTACCACTTGGGTATTTCATTTGGATCATCGTTTGCATGCTCAGTATCATCTAAATATAATTTGACAATCATATCTAAAATTTGATCTGATTTGGAGGAGACATAATCTCGAATGTATGGAACAAGAGGACGTGTAGAAGTCTCTGCATGTGGCTCCTGAGATGCATGCATGGGGTGTGAAAAAGTATACAAGTGTCACATGATATGCATGCATGACACATTTCGAAGTATCTACATGTGGCTTTGTATATGCATGCATGGGATTTTTTGTATGTGGCCCCTGAGATGCATGAATGGCGCATGCAAAAGTCTCTTTAAACTGAGAAGCTTATTCTTCCAATGGATTTTTTTGTTGGCTTTGTCTCGTCAATATCCTACATGCATTCTTCATAGTCTTCCTATATCCTAAATAAGATCTCTAATTTGGTCCATAATTCATCTAGATTCAAGAGTGATATCACATGATATTGAATTTAAGGAGAAACAAACATGGAAATAAACCCAAAATCCATATCTTGTATGTTGAAAAATGATTTTTTTCATCGAAAGATCAAGTTCTTCTTATGTTTCCATGGTTATTTGATATAAGCCTCTACACATGAGAAGAAATAGAATCTTTGGATTCCACTTGAAATAATTGTGTGGCATAAGAAGTGATGATGGTAGAAATTTCATTTTCTGATTGCTTCAATCTTCTATACTTGGAAATGAGTATTTTTGCACCTTTATCCTAGAAACCTATTGGCTGTGATACCATGTGAACTTTTGGTGAAACCTACATAGAGAGCCTAGATAGTGGAAATTCACACCAAGCTTACAAAAGAAACATACAGAGAGAGAGAGAGAGAGAGAGAGAGAGAGAGAGAGAGAGATGTTGATACTGAGAGGGGGGTGAATCAGTATCAAG
>SNQJ01S0083666.1:29378-46122 GCA_010110895.2 Picea sitchensis
ACAAAGGCTAGTAAAGAGATGATTTGGTTACAGAGGTTTATGGAGGAATTGGGAAAGAAGCAGGAGAATAGTAGGTTGTATTGTGACAATGAGAGTGCCATTCATATTGCAAAGAACTTAGCCTTCCATTCGAAGACTAAGCATATACAACTCATGTACCATTTCATACAATCTGTCTTGGAAGATGGACATTTGAAGTTGGAAAAGACACACACTAGCCAAAATCCTGCAGACATGTTAACAAAGGGAGAAACTAGGGAGAAACTGAGTTCCTGCTCAGTTTCAGTTGGTCTTCAAGCATGAAGATAAATATGAGAAATTTTCCAGGTCCAAGAAAGATCATAGTCCAACATATATAGCAGCGGTGGAGTTGTTGAGATCAGTCTTCAAGTGGGAGATTGTTGGTTGTGGAGCCTGATTATCTTCCTGATTCAGAGGTCTTTGTTTTCAACCGTGTTTATACCCCATGAAGACTTTACACCCCGAAAGAATGTACACTCCTCCACGCGAGGGAGTGCAAAGGGGGGTTACGCCCTCTGCGGAGTCCATTCCCTCAATTGGGGGGTCTAGGGGCAAGTGGGCCCTCAACGGGGGTTCGGGGACGAAGCCCCCGAAGGAAAAATTGCTTTGTAAATGTATATTGTAATTTCATTGTAAATCTGGACCGTTCATTATAAGGTTGCAGATCTAACGGTAGAAGTTATGTTAAGGTTTTTTGCCTTAGAAGACAACCTTCTTTTATGAAGGAAATATATTGTGGCTATGCATCATTGTGAATATTGTATTCTAAGAGAGGAGACTGTGAGAGAAAGAAGAGAAAGCTACAATGGGTGTGTTGTAGGTTGTATCCCTTCATTTGTTGGATAATAATAAATGAAAGACCTGGCAATTTCTCTAGTGGACGTAAGCCCACACTGGGTAAACCACGTATATCTGTGTCTCTATTTTATTGTGTATCTTATGTGTTTTATTTCCGCATTTGTTTTATTTTATTGCTCTGCGATCTTGTTTTTCTAACAAAATCATATAGAACCATGAAAGCAATTCATTCATTTAACCTTGAAACCTACATAGAACAAACATGCAACAAAACACGCACCTATTGAGGAAAAAAACTGGAAAACCACCCCTGATTTGCATTGCTTGTGAAACACACAAATCCAACCGGAATAGTAGTATGAAACTGTGACGACACTCATATCCAAATGCAACCAAATTTGGACACTGTGACAACGGACATATAGAAATAGTAGTATTGCACTTTTAAGCAGCTTTCTACTTTGGTTGGGCTTGCTTAATTTGGGGCAGGACCAAAACAATAACTCTGATATCGATATATATAGAAAGGAGTAATTACTGATTTCTATACCCGAAACAACATTCCATTCCCTCCATTCAAATGGGCATTTAAAATGACACACCGTGCAAAAAAACACGTGCCTATTAAGGAAAAACTACAAAAGTGAGAGCACCACCTCTAATTTGCGTTGCTCCGAAAACACACGGAGCCAATAGAAATAGTAGTATTTGAAACTCTGATGACACAAATCCAAATGCAGTCCAATTGGAAACTGTGATGACGGACAAATATAAATAGTAGTAAAACTGTGACAACACACAAATCCAAATGCAGCCTGATTTGGAAACTGTGACGACACACAAATCCAAATGCAGCTCGATTTGGAAACTGTGATGACAAACAAATAGAAATTGTAGTATTGCACTTATAAGTAGTATTAGTATTCTACTCATAAGCAGTTTTCTATGGTGGAAATCATGTACATGCAGGTAGAAAATCATTACCTTATGCAATGGAAGAGGTAAAGGAGTTTTCGCAAGTAACTTGCATAGTGCATATAACCAACCACTCTAAATTATTTGGGATAATGCCAAAAAAATAACTTTCATATTAATATATTTAGAAACTAGCAATTACTAATTTCTATACCTGAAACAGCATTCCATTCCCTTCAATCAAATTGGCATTTAAAATGACACACCGTTGTCAAATGATAGAATCAAACTAAACAAAATTAAAATGTCAAAAATTTGTTTCCAAAATTAGAATCTAATAAACTAATAAAAAAAACCTCAGACAAATTCACTAAAAAAACATTTATATTTGTCAAATATTTACTTATATACATATGTGCGAAGTTATTAAATATAATTCTAAGAGTTAGTTTAATTGTTCATAAAGAGATTACTTGTTATAAATTTAATTTGAATTGAATTTTAGCATTTAAAAAATTAAAGATTAAGATGGATTTGAATTTTAGCATTTGTAAAATTCAAGATTAAGATGGATTTATGGTGATTTATTTTATTTCTCTATTATCATGAATTTTTTTATTCATTTTTCAATTTCATATATATTATTTTTGAAGTTGTAGAATTTACTTGTTATTTATATTGACAAGCATAAATATATCTTAATTTAATCTTGATTTATAAATGTCAATAGGGATTGAATCTATAGAAGTGCAACCATTTTTTAGAGTTCAAAAATTTGTGGAAATGTTTGCACTTCCAAGGATTTGATTTCTCTAGAGGCTTGATAGATCTAGGGTTAAGATTAACCTACATTGATTTTATTTTCATTCACGCCATTGTTTTATTTTATATTAATATTAGCTAGATATCAATTTTATTTGAATTCTTACCATTATAATTGTTTGAGTTGTGCTACATTAGCATTACTGTACATTATGCATTTCCAATACAAGAAGTTTGAGGCATCATTGGAAGAAGTAGGTTGTGTTGGTACTATTTTGGCCGGAATAATAATCATCATTCTTTTTTATGATGATGGTATCTTTCCTTTTGCAAGGAGCCCCTCCAATATCAACTTAAAATATTTTTGTTCTAGCTTTGGTATGTCAATAAACATTGATAAGACAAAGGCTATTATCATTAAATCCAAGAAAATCAATCATGTTTGGAAGAAGCAAATTCTTGTTGGCACTGTTTTCACTTGAATAATCATCATCTTTCTTCTTTGCACTAATGATATCATTATTTTTGCGAATAACCTATCCAATCTTAACAAGCAACTAATAATTCTCAATATTTTTGTTCTTGCTCTAATTCTAGTATGTTGGTAGCTGTGAACTTAGCTTGATCCTCCTCTCCTCTTCGAACTCCAAAATGTATCAAGATATAGACAAGTGTCACACCCCATCCATTTCAGGAGGCAGTGTGGCCTCAGTTTCAACCTAGTCTTGAGCTCCTCTTGAGTCCCGAAATATGTACAAATGTTGAGAGAGAGGTCATTCATGAATGCATTTCAGGAGGCAATGCAAACCTCATCCTAATATTTGGTCGAGCTTTGACATACGAAAACAAAGGGACATGTGTTTGGCAACCATAACATTGATTCTTTAATGTTTTATAATTACGATGCTTTTTCCTTTTATTAACCTATATTTATATGCTATTGAGCCACTTTACCATCAGGTTAGGTTGACCAAAGAAACATATCAGTTGACTGCAAAAATAAGTCGACTAGGTATTCAAGTTGGTTGATCATTACAATATATAATTTAACCTACCGGAATCACTTTCTCCATGGGTTTCCTCTAGAAATTGGGATTGTTTGGCTCCAGTTCACCCAATTTCACCCAAGAAATTTTCTCAAATAACTTATAAGCATACTCAAAATTTTGCTTCTATGAATTGATGTTTGGCCCAGTGTTGCACAAAGCGGGAGCGTTTTAGGAAGCGAGAGTGTGGGAAGCGTCATTTTCTAAAAATCATCGGAAGCGAAGCATCTCAGAAGCATCTTATATATATATAACATGCAGAAAGACAAATTAGCTGCAAAATATATGAAAACATGCATATTTGTACATCAATATAGATAGAAATGGCATCCATACTACATAGTACATGATCATCAATGATTAATCATTTGAGCATTAACCATCTAGATTCTAGAAATTACAAACTTACAAACCAACATACAAAATTTTAAGCCATATTGATATAATAGAAAGTAGACCATAAACTTATGAAATGAAATCATATATCCAAAAATTGTCAACAATAACATGAGTCGTGACCAAATAGTTATGTTTACAAAATAGGCCATCTACACTGAAGTAAGAAGACTGAAAGGTCCAAAACAATAAAGTTTAAAGTTTAAATTGAGCTAGTTGCCAAATACTATGAATCTATCATCGATAGACTATGACATATAAAGTAATGAAAAAGGAGAATCATCAAACAACTATCCCATCCTCCTTCCACCACCACAGGTATTGTGTGGGCCTCCACGTGGTGGTAGTGCAGAAGTAGATGCAGACGACTATGACGGAGCTGAAGATGAAGCCCCTACTGTTGTAGATGGAATCCTAGACATGGGGACCATGGCAGTGGATGGGTGTGGAATCTTAACATGATCATCATCATCCAAAAGAACACTCTCCAATTTCTCTAAGAGCAATACTCCATCCTTCAAATTATCCTCCTCTGGATTGTTGTCCCAACGCCTCACGTTTTTATCCATTTGTGCCTCCTCACACTGATGGGACAATAGTTGCAAGTTGTAATGAACATAGACCAAGATATATGTCTGACTTACATTCAACTTGTTCCTTTTAATGCTATGGATGAAACTGTAGGTGCTCCAACACCTCTTTGTAGAAGAAGTGTTCACCACCTATGAACAGTGAAAGCACTCATATTGCCAAACATTGCAGCTGCGGGGTAGCATCGCCATGCATGTTCCACCACTCGAGAGAACTCAGATTCCCTCGATCTCTAATTGCATGGTTGGTCCCAAAGGCACCATTGCTAAGGATGTAATGGCTCAATTGTCTCCTTATGTTGTCACACTCCTCCTCGTTCATGATCAATTTATCTAATGCTTTCATATAACTTGTTTGAACCTATAGATCTTGGTGTGGTATTTTCTTGGTCCCACCACCAAGTGTTGGTGATGAAAGCCATGATACATGATATTATTTAGGTGTTAGCACATATGCTAAGGCATGTAGTGGAATATTTAGCATTTCCCACCATTTTTCCACCTCTACACGAATATGGTTATAGAGGTTGACATCTCTAGGTTCAACAATGTATTTAATTTGCCCTAGCATGCTATCCACTTGCTCATACACCTCCCCAATGATTAGTTGATCTAAATATGCAAACTTGATCATGTGATAAATTGGCTTGGTCAATTGCAAAAAAAAACAAATCTGTGACCAAAACCGACTGTCAAGGATTGTCTCCTTCACTGTTGTTGCACCTTCTCTATCATTTCTCAATTCATCCCACGCATTACTCATCATCATAGCACCCAAATCTTGTCTCACCTTCAATAGGCGCCTAAAGGTGAGGTAATAGCTAGCAAATCTAGTGTTTGCAATCTTAAGTAGCTGCAACCTAGAGTGAGTGTTGTAGAAGTAATTGACCCTTGTATGCCCAGTGATAAATTTGATGAGTTGCTTCCCTCTCTTGTACAACTGATTAATCCATCCACATTCTCTATGCTTGACAATATCATGCATCAAAAGGTTCAAGGTGTGCACCAAACACCTAGACCAAAAGATGTGTGGATGAACTCACTCAATAATTTTACCTGCTCCCTTACAATTTGTTGCATTATCAGTGATTACTTGAATCACATTAGAAGGACCAACATCACTAATTGTTTCTTGATGTTTAGTAGTTGTGGGAGGAAATTTCCCTCCTAGATGACCTTTCTTAGATGCAGAGAAGATTCCAGAAGCAAGAGATCCATTAGATAGATGTTGAAATACCCCAGAAGAGAAGACGGCCCAAAAGAATAAACAATATTGAAGTGGCACCTTTCTAGAGGAGAAATCGGCCCAATCAAGTGGTCAAGAAGACTATAAATAGGAGGCGCCTTAGCTCATTTTTTCACTCACTCACACTCTCCCAGCTACATAGAAGCAAGGCGCAAGTTTGGAGGAGGTGACACAGTAGTTGCAGCTGCACAATTTATTATTCCTTAGTCTTTTGGTATCTCTCTCTTGTGCACTACTCCTTGAGGAGGTGCACTACCTTTGTATGGCGTTGTTGCTGCAACTGGGGTGGTATTTCTGGTTAAGCTAGCACTTGTGCTAGGGTTTATTTGATTGGACTTGCTTTGTGAACGGAATCTATCTAAGAAAGGTTGTTGGGTTTTTCCCCCATTTGGGGTTTTCCCGGGATAAATCTCTTGTGTTCTTTTCTATCTCTTGTTTATGCTGCTATTACTCAGTACATGATATATATGTTAATGGTAAGAAAGTAAAAGAACACTAGTAACATTAATGCTCTGTAAATAAGGAAAATTCCAGCATTGTATCAGAGTTGGTTACCTTCAGAATAGTTTAACCACTGGAAGGAAGATCGGTACAATGGTACCTTGCAGCACCCTATAGCTGCAATACCTTGTCAATCTCGTTGAGCACTTTCCCAAGGACGTTGGAGATAATTCTTGTACAGAGAAGTGCGCACCCCCTGAAACCCTTAGCGTGCAATTTGGTGAAGTCTGAAAAATCGAGGTTTTTCAGTGCTAGGGTTTCTATCGACGAAAATGTCAACCAGTATGAGAGTTGAGGATAGATTGGATGGAGTAGATAACTTCAGATCCTGGAAGAATAGAATACAACTCATTCTAGAAGAGAATGAATTATTGGATCACATCAAGAAGATGCTTCCAGAACCCGAAGACGAAGAGGCAAAGGCAAAGTTCAAGAAGAATGAGGTCAAGGCCAAGAGGATCTTGACAGACTCAATCAAGGATCACCTGATACCCAATGTATCAGAACTAAAGATTACAAAAGAGATGTTTGATGCCCTAACCAGACTCTATGACAGAAAGAACACCAATCAGAATCTTAACTTACGGCATCAACTCAGAAATGTGACTATGAACAAGTCAAAGACGATAGCCAACTTCTTTACAAGGATCTCACAAATCAAAGACTAGTTAGCAACCATTGGAGATCCAGTAGAAGATGTTGAACTAGTAACCACTACGCTAAATGGTTTCCCTCCCTCTTGGGACCCATTTGTCCAAGGAATTTTTGTAAGAAGGAATTTGCCCAAGTTTGACAAGTTATGGGAAGATTGCTCTCAAGAGGAATCTAGATAGATGTCCAAGAAAGAAAAGGTAGATGATGAGGAAACCAAGCACTTGCAGCACAAGTGAAGAAGAGAAAGGAAAGAGAAGAAGGCAGTCCAAGGAGGTCTAAGAAGCCATGTCGTAAGAGGGATGTGTCAAAGGTTCAATGCTTCAATTGCAGGAAGATGGGACATTATGACGCACAATGTCCTCACAAACATGAGAAAGAAAAGGAGAAGAAGAAACACCATGCACATGCAGCAGAAGTCGAAGAGCACTCAAAGGAATCAAAGGATGAAGAACTTTTCTTTTAGACAATGGTGTTTTCATATGAACGATAAAAGGAAACTCAAGCTGGACAACACCACCAAACTCCAGGTTTGCATATCAGGTTTGATATTTTATATTGTTGTTGCTTAAGAAAGTAGTGTACCTAGGATAGTAGTCTTTACAACTTTATTATTTTCTATTGCTATCAATTTTTTAGGTACACCTGAATACTGTCGGTACAACTACCATTAAGAAAATGCTCATTGTTAATGATATACTTGTCTGCAAGATGAAATTGATCTCCTCTAGGAGATGTTTTTGATTACTAACCATTCAATGGAAGTTACCATGGAAATGTTGTTATTGTCTCTTGTTCTGAGTAGGTCACACGTGATAGCTCTAAGAAGGAGCTATGATGATGGTTACAGGAGGAAACTATTTAGACAGTCTCTAGATGAGACATAGAACTATGTACACAAACATACACACCCATGTGAAGTAGAAGACGAAGAAGAGTATCTCTTATGGAGATTGACTGTGAGTAGCAGAAGGATCCAAAGATGATCGTACAGTTAATTTGACCACTCTTCAAATCATCAGGAAGAGTCAGTAGTGGCAGAAGGGCCTACCTAGAAATGATGCAGTAAACAAGCATGTTCTCGTGATACCTTGCATAATGCAAAGAAGATACAGATGCATGACATTGATAAGCCGTACTATGAAGAGAAGCATATGACTCCACCAGTGGTGAGGCAGGCAGCCCCACCAAGTACCAGCTCAGCAGGAGCTAGATTTTAGAGGGAGTCAACCCTTAGGATCCAGTAGGGAGGAGCAACCTCCCAGTATAGTCCATAGGAGATCAGACTTCAAAAGAATTCAACAGATGCAATGGAATCAAGTGGATCCAAATATCATATAGACTCATAGAGAGTCAAGCATCAGAGAGAGCATTCAAACTCAGAGCAAGCTTGATCTCAGAGAGAGTCAGTTGATTCAGAAGAAGATAGAGACGTCTTCCAGGACTTAAGGAGGCTAGATCGTAGCTTCAAAGGCTTCTAGGAGAAGTGATATTTCCTAGGAGGATTCCCTTGTCACTGCTAGATCTTGCTACAATGACAGCCAGTCAGGAAGACTAGGATATAGACTTGCCTTAGTTCCATAAACCACACATTCTATGTGGCATTGATTCAAAGCCTTCCACCTTTGAAGAAGTTGCTGAGAAGCAAGAATGGAAGGATGCCATGATGCAGGAGTATAAGTCCATCATGAAGAATGATGTGTGGGAGGTGGTTCTGAGACCAAAAGGAAAGTCAGTAGTGACTTCCAGTTTGATCTACAAGATCAAGCAAGATGCAGACGGAAGTGTGAAGCGAGATTTGTGGCTAGAATATTCTCCCAATAAGAGGGAGAATATTATGACGAGACACTTGCTCTAGTAGCCAGAAGAAGTGTACATAAAATAGCCACAAAGATACATGAGAAGGAGTCTCATGTCTACAGATCAAAGGCAGCTTTGTACAAGCTTATGCAGGCACCCAGAACATGACATACTAGATCAGACAGTTATTTGATGAGCTTGGGGATGGTTGCCCGTTGATCCTACATATGGATGCCCTGTTTCTGACAGGAAATGAGAAGCTCATAGTTGGGTGCAAGAGGGAGCTCATTTCAGAGTTCAAGATGAAGGATCTAGGTCTGATACATTTACTTTTTGAAATTGGAAGTATGGCAGAAATCAGATGAGATTTTCCTTAGCCAAGGAAAATATACTGTTGAGATCCTGAATAAATTTGGGATGATGGAGTGCAAATCCATGACCACACCCATGATGATAAATCTGAAGCTCTTGAGTGAAAAATATTCAATTTTGGTTGATCCCACGATGTACAGACAGTTGATTGGATCCTTGATGTACTTGGTTAACACCAGGCCAAACATATGCTCTGCAGTGAACACCTTGAGTCAACACATGGTTGAACCTAGACAGGTACATTGGATGGAAACAAAGCATATGTTGAGTTACCTTCATGGTACAGTTGGATATGGATTGAGATATGTCTCAGGTGGAGATGTGAAGCTGCATGGATATACAGATTCTGACTGGGCAGGGAGTGCATTGGATCGGAAGAATACTTTCGGATGCTTCTTCAGTTTGGGATCATGCATGATATCATGGTTGAGCAGGCAACAGACATCAGTAGCACTCCGTACATCAGAAGCAGAGTATATTGCAGCAATTGTGGCAATATGTGAAGTAGTGTGGCTCCGAAAGTTGCTAGCTGGGATATTTGATCTAAAATTGGAGCCAACTTTGATCCATTATGACAATAAAAGTTGTGTGAAGCTTACCGAGAACCTTGTATTCCATGAAAAATCTAAGCATATAGAGATCAAATATCTTTACATCTGGGACATGGTGGAGAGAAGAGCTGTGGAGCTCCAGTACATATCCATGGACGAGAAGATAACATATATTCTCACCAAGCCCTTGTCAAGAGTGAAGTATGAGTACTTCAAGGACAAGCTTGGAGTGTTGTCGAATGTCCACCCTCGTTGAGAGGGAGGTGTGTTGTTTCTTCTCATGCCGAATAACCCCTCTAGCCAAGGGTTCCCTGGATCAGTCACATGAGGTGACTGAGGGGGTAATGCACTGTTAGACCTGCTGAGAGAAGAAACACCACACACATAGTCATAAGACTATGGTGAAGGCTATGTGACTCCAGACAATAGTTGTGTGGTACTTTGATAGATGTGTTCCAATGGCGGAGGCTGTGTGACTTCGGACAGTAGTTGTGTGCTGCTTCGGTGGATGTGTTCCACTGGTGGAAGTTGTGTGACTCCGGACAGTAGTTGTGTGCTACTTCAGTGGATGTGTTCCACTGGCGGAGGTTGTATGACTCCATACAGTAGTTGTGTGTTACTTCGGTGGATGTGTTCCACTGGCGGAGGCTATGTGACCCCGGACAGTAGTCATGTGCTACTTCAGTGGTTGAGTACCATTGGCGGAGACTGTGTGTCTCTAGACAGTAGAAGTGTGCTACTACAGTGGATGTGTTCCACTGGCAGTGACTATGTGTCACTAGACAGTAGTTGTGTACTACTTGGCATCAATTGTGATCTATTGGATGACATTGTAGTAGTTGTGTGCTACTAGTTGATTGTCACAGAGATTACCAGATCGCTTGATGAAGCTGTGTGTGCTACCGCCTGATCTCAAAGACTGTGCCTGATTATTCGGGCTACTGAAGGCATTGTAGTAGTCGTGTGCCTGCTAGTAGATTGCAGAGTAATCAGTGGACTACCAAATGAAGACATCGTGAAAGATACCTCTCTAGATAAGAGGGAGTGTTGATGTTTGGGAGCTACACGAGGAAATTTCCCTCCTATATGAACTTTCTTAGATGCGGAGAAGATTCCAGAAGCATGAGATCCATTGGACAAATGTTGAAATACCCCAGAAGAATAAAGAATATTTAAGTGGCACCTTTCTAGAGGAGAAGTCAGCCCAATCAAGTGGTCAGAAAGACTATAAATAGGAGGCATCTTGGCTCATTTGTTCACTCACTCACACTCTCCCAACTACATAGAAGCAAGGCGCAAATTTGGAGGAGGTGACGCAATAGTTGTAGCTGCACAATTTATTATTGCTCAATCTTTTGGTATCTCTCTCTTGTGCGCTACTCCTTGAGGAGGTGCACTACCTTTGTATGGTGTTGTTGCTGCAGCTGGGGTGGTATTTCTGGTTAAGCTAGCACTTGTGCTAGGGTTTATTTGATTGGACTTTCTTTGTGAATGAAATCTATCTAAGAAAGGTTATTGGGGTTTTCCCAGGATAAATCTCTTGTGTTATTTTTTGTCTCTTGTTTATGATATATATGTTAATGGTAACAAAGTAAAAGAACACTAGTAACTCTAATGCTCTGAAAATAAGGAAAATTCCAACATTGTTTTCAAGAGGAGATCTGAATTTTTTTGGGAAGATGCAATAATTGAAGAGTGTTGCAAGAAACACTGCACCGTTAGCAGAAACACCAAGAACATTGATCAAATGTTGGTTTCTAACATTTGTCCAACCATCTGATACAATGGATACCCCAAAGTCTTCCCATTCATCTGTAAACTGTGTTAGAGCTCTTTGAATTTTTGTTTTTTCCCTGTTAAGTAACACAATTCTAGCTTTCTCATAGTTGGGGCTCTTGTATCCTTTGGGGGCTTTGTTGATTTCCTTGACAAGATCATACCAATAAGGGGAGAAAAGAACATTGAATGGGATACCACAAGCATAGAGAAACCAGACCACTTTTGCATCCACCTCATCCCTATCTCCAATATCAAAGAAATGTGTTAATGTTCTTCTAGATCCAGAGGTTCCAGAACCTCGAGGAGATGGAGATGTGTTGCCACCAAATCTATATGAGGCATTAGATTGAAGCTTTTTTTTTCACCATACTTTTTTTGTGCAGCTTCCTCTATCTTTATATATTTTTCTCTCTACTCCTTGGATATCTTAGGGAAAACTGTGATCCCATTGGACCCCTTATTGTCATCACTCTCCATCACACCAAAAATATGCCTCCTCAGATGGGTATATGAACCAGTATAAGGTTTTCCATCATGACAGTCATGAGGACATAAAAATTTAATGCTTACACCACCTCTCCCCTCCTCAACTTTTGTTACAAATTTCCACAAGGGTCTCAATAAATCTTTGTGTCCTGCATTGCCTTCTTCATTTCCCTCTTCCTCCTCTTCCCACCCTTCACCAACTTCATATTGTGGGTCATCATGAGAATCACCACTATCATTTGCTTCCCTTCGATGCCTTCTCCCCACCATCACCATGAGAACCAAAACAGGAATGATAAACCAAAATAAAACCATTTTCTTCAAGCTTTAGATTAACAACCTGCAATAAAATGAGGGAGAATAAGGAACGGGAAAGAGTAGGAGAGGAGGAAAAAAACATAAACAAAGTTAACCCAAGGAAATGAGGGAGTTGGGGTTTGGGATTACCTCTTTAGCTCTTGAAACTTGAAACTCGAAACCTTCGGAAGATGGTTTCTTTTGTTCTCTCCTCCAAGCTCCTCTTTTCTCACTCTTCCAAGCTCTCCTTTGCTTTCTCCTCCATGCTCTCACAAATATGCACTCTCAAGCTCTCCTTTGCTCTCTCCTCCAAGCACAAGATGAAAGAATGAGGAGAATGGAGGGGAAATAGATCCTTTATTCTCCTCCTTTCTTTCCCCTCAACCCTAAACCTAAGCTAGGCCCCACCCTCACTCAAAAAAGATTAAAAACAAATGTGTTTTTTTGTTAAGTCTGCAGGTCCCTTAGGAAGAACGCTTCAAAAAGTAGGAAGAACGCTTCAAACTTTCTGAAGCATGCTTCGAAGAAGGATGCTTCCAAAACACCAGGAAGTGTGCTTCCAATGGGGCTTCCTGGACAACACTCGCTCAGAGAAAGCTTCAAGGATTCGAAGCGTGGGGGGGGGGAGCTTCCTGCAACACTGGTTTGGCCCATACAAGCCCAATGTTGTTGTTAGCTCTGATACCAATTTGTAACGTACCCAACTCACTGTTGAGTCATGTTACTACCATTATAACTCTATAAAAAGCTATGTTATTTCAAAGTTCTTTTGATGTGGCTCATACTTAGCTATGATTACCATTTATAATACAAATCTTCTCTCTGTCCAGTTATATAGCGAATTATGCATGCAAAATGATAAGTAACTCATGCAATTCATAGGTAACAACACATAATTATAACATGTAATTTATTAACAGTCAAATCATCTTAATGTCCTAATAATAGGTGTGCTCGTTTCACCATAGACAATATAGAAATATTGTCACCCAACCATAGGCTGAAGCCACCCCCGAGCACCTTAACCTTGACAGAGAGAATAATTATGGAAGCAAACCCTAGAACCAATAGCCAATCAAGGTAGCACACCTCTCTCCAAAGCTAGCATACCAAGCAGAAAGTCCAAACCATAACCAAAGAGAAAGTCCAAGCCAAAACTAAAATTTGTTAGTTGCAGCAGTTGCAACTGCAACTCCTCTCCAAACTTGTGCACTACTGGCTTTATGCAATTGTGAGAGTTGAGGTGACAAATGAGCTCTAGAGCCCTCTTATTTATAATCCTCCAAGTGACCTAACTAGGCCGATTTCTACTTCTGGAGGCTAATAACCCAACAATAAATATTCTCTTGAGCCGACTTGCCTCCTAGGGTTATTATCCAACGTTTTAGGGTTTCTCTTGCTTTCCGAAATATTCTAGTCTCGTCAAAGTTACATGTAGAGGTTAATGCCTCCTGCAGCTACCATAATATCAACACTCCCTCCTAGTTAGGGAGGTGTTAAAGGCAATGGTCTCGAGAACAAACAAACCACTCAATGGGTAGCACCATCATAGCCACACAGGCTATCTCATGGTCAAATCATGAGCACCATCATCACTATCAGTATCATAGGATAGCATCAATTGCATCATCTCTTGAAGCCATACTCCATCTGATTAATCAGGCATGATGTTGAATAAGTTGCTCACTCCACAGAGTGATACAAGAACCATTCTTCTAGTCTAGACATATGTCCTAGAAGAATAATTGTTCCAACAAATGTTGGAAGCCACACCATGGGATACAAGGACTATTCTTCTAATCCGGACATACGTCCTAGAAGAATGATTGTCCTGGACCATTTTCCATAGGGAGAATGTTTGTCCACCAGCATATTGACTATCCATCTAGCTGGCAATTATCTCCAACACTAGTGGTAGTCTCCATGGAAATAAGAACAATGGCATTCCATGGAACACAACTGTGTCTATCCATAGTAGTACACAACTATTATCCAGTGGTACACAACCACACCTAGTAGCACACAACTACTAACCAGTGACACATAGTCCCAACTAGTGGAACGCATCCACCACAGTAGCATACAACTATTGTCCAGAGACATATAATCCCCACAACAATCATATCATCTGATATCAACCTGCATAACAATATAATGATACAAAATGAGTCACCTGGGCCATTCTTCCACTCACATCTATGAGATCTGGAAGAGCATTTTCCCTCAGAAAGTAAAACATCATCCATAGGGTATCTAGACTATTCTTCCCAAGCATAGAAGAATAATTTTCCATGATTTCTGAGCCTGGACCATTCACCTAACTGGGCCATTCCTCCGGCACTAATCATAGTGCAACCTAGAGAGAATGAGTCGGCCCTAGGGAATTCCTGTCCCTGATTGTTGAACCTGGACCATTCCTCTGGCACTAAACATAGTGCAACCTGGAGAGAATGAGTCTACCATAGGGAATGATTGTCCAGACCATTTCCTATGGAAATGACTGTCCTACACCAACCTCCAAAATGGATAATTCTTCAAAACTGATCACACCTATGAACTTCAAGAGAATGACTGCCCGGCAAGGCGAACCATTCTACTTGACCACTACTCAGAGTGACTGACAAGAAGAATGATTGTCCTAGACCATTCCCCCACACTAGCCACAAGGGGAATCGTTGTTTATGGTACATCAACAATCTATCAGACCATTTTCATTACGAAAATGATTGTCCGATCTGGACCATTTTCCGAACTGAAAAATGCTTGTCCGTCAGAAATATCGAACCACTTTCCGAAGTGGAAAGGAACTGCCCATCCTAGACCATTTTTCGAACTGGAAAATGACTGTTCAGAAATCAATAACATATCAATGCTCCCTCCCAACCTAGGAGTAATCACTTCCTTTTCCAATAAGGAAGTTGTCTCCACGAGCCCCAACTTGTCTCTTAAGTACGCAAACTTTTCATTTTGGATAGAGGCTTTACCAAAATATCTGTTATCTGCTCATCTGTGGAGATATACTGGAGAACCACTTCTCTCTTCTAGACTTTATCACGGAGAATATAATGCTTGATCTCAATGTACTTCGGCCTGTCATGGAACACTAGTTTCTCTGAAAAATTCACATGGCTCAAATCATTATAATATATCATGGTTGAATTCAACACCTGCTCAAAGGTCCAAAAATCAACTTATAAGCATCACAAGTTGCAATATACTCTGCTTTTGTAGTTTTGATTGCAACAAATTTCTTGTTTCCTGCTAGCTCATGACATCGTGGCAAAGCTCAATCTGAAACATATTCAAGTAACACTTCTTTTGTCATCTGCACTCCCTGCCCAATATGAACTGATAAATTCATGTAGATGTATATCATAACTCAAACGTCCCACAAAGAAAATATCCGACTGAGTATTCTCCAAATACATTAACGAGCCAATCAATTGTCGATACAGAGACTGTTCTACTGGATTAGAGTATCTCAACTTCTTCATATCTTTCATCATCTCGGACTTCTGAGTAACCATTCTAATATCTTTGTTATAGAAAGTTTTCACCACGCTTCTACTGCATATGAGATACTCTACATCAGGTTGCTTGAATCCATACAAGGTCTTCTTATATTGGAACAAGTTGTCGTCATAGTCTTTTCCCTTCTTCTGGAAGAACCACTAGTTCTAAATTTTGCAATGCTTCCATTCATACGTCTTTTTCACATTTTCTTACATATAATGTTCTTCATCACAACTTCCATTTCTTCTGCTTGATTGCTACTAGCTTGGTTTGAACCCACTAGAAGCAATCAAGCAGNTTTCTTCTGCTTGATTGCTTCTAGTGGGTTCAAACCAAGCTAGTAGTCTTATGATTCTCTGCATACTAGCTGGTTGTTCTAGCTTTTCTTTCTTTCTTGGAATCTTCATGTTCTTCCTCATGTTCCTATTTAACTTTGAGGTCCATGGAGTCTTCTATAGATTCCATG
Organism: Picea sitchensis; assembly: GCA_010110895.2. Classification (NCBI taxonomy): domain Eukaryota; kingdom Viridiplantae; phylum Streptophyta; class Pinopsida; order Pinales; family Pinaceae; genus Picea; species Picea sitchensis. Next base: position 45,569 of record SNQJ01S0083666.1, read on the forward strand.
CCCGCCCTTACTGAAGATTCCAACTTCTTCCTTTCATCATAGGAACATAGATGTAGATGGACAACTAAGAATACTTAAGGCTTCTTTTCGAAGATGACTTCTTCTAGAGTCAAACTGAACACATGTTTCTTATCATGGTTGCTACTTCCAATGGGGAACATAGATACTTTATAATCTTCACGGATTCTTCAATGAATCATATCATTTAGGATTAGCTCCCTCCTAATCCTGGCTTCATGCATGAGTGCATTCTCTTCTTTTGGAATTCTACAATCAACTCCCTCCATCTAAGAGAGTCCATGCTTTCGTTTGCATCCTTATTGCCTTCTGCAAAGTGTCACAAGTATTATTCTAATTTCCTCTTGATTATTGACTTCTTTCTCATCTCTTCAAGTTTGATTTTGATTGTGGCCCATCTGGTAGTTGTTACTTATATAATGGTTTCCACAGGAATTGTAACCAAAGATTGCCAACATACTTCATCTTTTTCATGTGTATTGTAGTCATCGTAATAGAAATCCTTATCTTGTTATTCTTCCATAGGTATTGTTTCA
>SNQJ01S0083667.1:0-16855 GCA_010110895.2 Picea sitchensis
GTTTTTTGTTAATCCCTTCCCTCTCCTTATCTCTCCTCCTCTCTTATTTTTCTCCTCCTCTCCTCTCTTATTTCCAACAATCATATTTATTTTTAAATCCCTCCCCTCTCCTTATCTCTCCTCCTCTCCTCTCTTGTTCCCAACACTTAGTTTTATTTTTAAATACCTCCCCTCTCCTTATCTCTCCTCCTCTCCTCTATTATTCCCAATGCTTATTTTTATTTTTAATCCCTCCCCTCTCCATACTTAGTTTATTTTTAAAATTTCCCTATACTCTTATTCCTCTCCTATACTCTCCACACTTAGTTTCATTTTTCTCCTCCTATCCTGTATTATTTCCAACACTTTAATTTATTTTTAAATCATTCCCCCCTCCTTATCTCTCCCCATCTCCTCTCTTATTCCCAATACTTAGTTTTAATTTTAATCCCTCCCCTCTCTTTATCTCTCCACTCCCTTCCCTTCTTTCCTCATTCCTCATCGTGGGTTCATTGTCTCATCAGAATCACATTCTCCATCACTTCTGCCACCTCCCAAACCCACGAACCTGACTCCTTCATACCCATATTCCCCCCCCATGTCATCCTACCTAACCTTATGCCTCTGCCACCCTCATTTCCCCCCTACCCCTACACTACCCTCTCCTTACCCGCTCCCATTCACCTTTTCTCTTACTTAACATATATTTTAAATTAATTACATGAATTGTTAACCAACCAAATTACTCCACATGGTATCTAATTACTGGTGATAAATGGAAGCTAACTACTAGTGACACATAGCAACTCTACAACCAATCAAGTGATGACATGTGGCGACAAATGGGAGTGTGACATGTTGAAACCAATTGGGTGGTGACACGTGGAAGTTTGTGGTAACCTATCATACAAAGACACATGGAATTTGACTCAACTTTGACTCATCACCATTGGGCATTGACTGGGAATAGGTGGATGATGATTGGGAAATTAATTTTTTTATTAATTCATTATTTTTCTAATGGGTCGAGCTCAAGTCTCCATAGTCTTCTCTTATTTCACATTAAGTCTATGATACACTTTTTAATATATATATATATATATATATATATTAAAATATCAAAAAATTGGATGCTTGTGGAATAAAATTGGATGCTTGTGGAATATGGATTTTCAACAAAAGTTGAAATTTAAATCAAGGGCCCATATTGCCCCACGAAAATTGATCGACGACTGCTAAGTCTTGATTTTCCAGAGGCCATAACTTAAGATCCTGTAGTTGGATTTGGAAAAAAATTACCTCGTTGGAAAAGAATTCCATGAGGAAGATGATGGAACATGTTTTAAGGGATGGAATTTGCCATATTTTTCTCAGAAATTAAACAAACAGTCAGCAATAGTTTTATGGTGTGTTGGTAAATCTGCTTGACACCTTGATTTAACGAGCTCATATCTTGAGATACATAAATCAAAATTGTTCCCAGGAGGGATATTTGGAAATATGAGATGGTTTTTTTTACATATAAATTGATTTCCGTGGATGATAAATTGAATATCACACTCAGAAAATCAAAACATGGTCCTCTCTTTGAGCTAATTAAAATTTTCAAAATAAAATTTATTTCAAAACTTTTTATTAAAGACAAAAAATGCCCACTTGAAGATGTATATGTCAATGATGTATATTAATTAATTATACTTTATTGAGGCATTAATTAAATTTATTTTTTTCCAAGAAGGAAAAATCCCTAACTACTCAAGAAGTTAGAAGAGTTGGTTTTAAAAGGCAAGAGAGAGCTTCATCAAAGGGTTAGATAAGGTTTCATTATTCGAACATAAGTTCCCAACCATAGACATGAAACCAAGCTTATTATAAGAAAAAATATATATCCATCCTCTCCATTCTTCTTCTTCTTCTTCTACGCCAATTTCTCAAGGTTTTTTGTTCATTTTTTTGAACTGAGCATAAGGTTGAGTTCTTAAGTGTTTCTCTTGTAATCTTCCAATAATTTTTTGATATGATCATGGGGTATTTATAGACATGTATGCGACTACCAAACATATTTTTTGTATTGTTGAATATTTTTCATGAATAAAACTCCATGGAGAACTATTTCATGGCATTACTCTAATGATTTCTTAAATCTTGGGATTTCTGAGTGTGAGATTTTTGGAGTTTTCCTATCAAATTTTTTCAGTATTGAATGCATAACTATATTAAATTTATTTGATATGATCAAAACTATTCGATCCTTTTTATTCTGAGAAGATATGGATGTATTTATTTTTGTATGTGATTTAAAGGGTTGTATATATGATGTTGAGCACAAAGATATTCTGTTATTGAATACTTCCTTCAATATTTCTACAATTTAAATACTTCTTGTTGGACATAAAGATCATATTGGGTTATTAAATAACTATTACAGGTATAAATGAAATAAATAAAGGTATATGGTTTCTTGTCTATCATTTTCCCTAATCTAAGATATTCAAGATATATCTTTCATCCAAAGAGGTGTAACACCTCTAGAAAAATGCAGGGGGATTCATATCCTCATGCGTTTGTTGTGTTGATATTAACATATTCAAACATAAACACATATCTGGGAAAAAAATAATCCTTTAAACTGGGATGTACCAACTAGCATGAGTTCGACACTTTCTGACATATATCACGTCAAAGGGACTCATGTTTAAGGGGGTCTGATAACCATTATTATATGCAAACTCAACCAAATGAAGGAAATCTTCCCACTTTGTGGGATAGTGTTGGGCACAAGATATGATCACTTTTATGACGGTTATCATACACTTTTTCCACATGTACATATGTGTTTTTCATATTTTAAAGGAGCTTTTTGAACAATTTCATGATAAAATGGTATGATCACCATAAGGTACGTGTAATTCATGTTTAATGACTGTATCAAGTATAATTCATCATGTTTTATGATTTCCAAGAGCTAATTCACGTTTTTCTGGTGTTACAGGGCAAAAATGCACTACGTTTCTAGTTATGGCACTTGATCTGACACTTGATCTGGCACTCAATCCGACACTCTGTCCAACACTGTATATTGCACAAAAACGCAGGGTGACTTGGCAGTTAAGGTATTTGTGGCCAGTGACAAGAAAATTGGGCACATGGGTTTTGTTTATCCTTGCCCCTCCAGCTACTGAGCTCCAGAAAACTCAGTTTCAGTTGTCCAAAGAGGGTGATTATTGGCTCGCTATGTTTTGTCAATTAGGGCATCATTTATTGTAATTTGCTGAAATTATAAGTGGTTTGACCTTCCTGTGGTCGACCACTTGGTATGTAAGCTTATAAATACCACTAGTATGGTCAGATGATAGTTAACCAAGTAGCATAAGCATTAGAATTGTCAGAAAAACAATTTTACTCTGTTTTGATATTTTACATTGCGAGAATTATGCCAGAACAACATTTTCAAGTTTTAATAGTGAATTCGTCTTGTTAAGCTCGTGGTGTTCTTTTAGGGAGTGACCACGACTTGCTGGGGGGCCCACCAACAGTTTGGTAACTGTATTTATGTTTATTTATGCATTTATTAATTTAATTGCTCTTTTTATTTTCTGTACATGCATGTTTTTATTGTGCTAACTAGTTTGTTGTAGCTTAGTTGTTTTGATTCTCTTTTGCAGGTTAGATGATGATATGTACTAGCATACACTGATATTGTAGATTAGGAACAAACTTGCAAGTCTCTATACTAACCCCATGTGCATTTTGATGTTAGATCATGCTTTGATTTATGATTTTATAGTCAAGTTTAAAACAAAGTTTAATTAAAATAGAACAGAGTTTGATTTGGACAGGGATTGATGGATGGATAGAGTTAATTTCAGCTTTTGATTGTAGTTTGTTTACTTCAGTTTTATATAAGATTTCATTTAATTAATTCTTGGTTAATGTAGATTGTTAATTTACTTTTCAATATCATAGTTTAATTCATGTTTTTAGTTATTTCTTTATTGCAGTTTGAATGGTTAGAATAGACATAGTATAGTTTTGTTTTACACAATTTCCTTTCCTAGAATTAAAATGCAATTAAATTTCTTAGTTAAATAATGATGATATCGTTATGTTGTTGATGGTTTATACATGAATATGCAGGGTATTTAACATTATTTTTTTCATGGCTAAATTCTCATTGGATTGTTTAATCTATAGCTTTCATTTTGCCATTGAGATTAGTGTTGAGATTATACCATTGGAATTGTCCTTTGTTGTCAAGTGCCATCGAGATATTATCCGACACCGAAGACATTCACACAACCACCATCATTATATTTGAATTGTCATAGGTTAAAGAATAGTTTTTCTTCTTTCATAGATATAGTCTCTTGCTTTCATAGCTTAGAAAATAGTCTTATTTGCTGTTGTAGGATAGATAGACTTTGCTTTGATAGATTAGATAGTAGTTTGCTTATCATAGATTAAGAATTAGTTGTTAGTATTTATTTCTTTCAATAGAATAGATTTCCTTTCATGCATTGCATTGAGCATTTAGTCCAGTTGCCTCTTAGATTTCCTTTCACGCATTAGAAATAGTTTTGCATTAAGCATTTAGTCCACTTGCCTTTTAGGCTAGATAGTTGTTCAATGAGAAGTTTTACTTTGATTGCTTGCAGTAGTTAGTTGCCTTTGCTTACTTGTCTTTTTCTTTAGTAGGTTAGTTAGGTGCCTTTGTTTACTTGTATTTTGCTTTAATAGGTTAGTTAGGTGTCTTTGCTTGCTTGTTTATTTTCTTTAATAGGTTAGATAGGTTATTTTTCTTACTTGCTTATTTCTTTTCTTTCATAGGGTAGTTGCTCATTGAATGTAGGTTGGAAAGTTAAAGAAGTTTTCTTTTGTCATTTTCTTATTATGATTAGTAGTTTGCCTTTGTTTATTTTTGAACTAGTTTTCTTTACATAGGGTTTTACTTGCTTTCTTAGGAACTATCGATCGACCCTTGGCCCAAAAGTACTTAGGTTACCTAGTTTCAATTTTCTTAGTAGGGTTTGCTCGTTATATAGCTTTGCTTGAGTATATTAGCCTTATATAGTTTCCTTCCTTAGTTAGACTATACTCCTACTAGCCTTCTACCTTTGGCATATATTTTTCTACAAATCTAAGTTTACTTACCCCAAGTTGACAATCTAATTAAGGGTTTTTATAGTGTTTTTAGTGCATATATAACACCCATAATTTTTGGCGTCGTTGTCGGGGAGTTGTCTCAAGGTAAGAAGTAGTTAGGAAACAGATCATCCTTAGACCTTAACATTAGCTTGGTGGCGGGGAAACTTTAAGACGAGAGGTAAGAACCTGCACATATGCTATAGTAGGTTCTCCCAAACCCAATCGTAGTTTTTCTTTTTAATTTTATTTTTCATGAATAGACCTAGGAATCAAATGGTATCTTTTTCTTTTTGTTTTTGCTTTATTTCATGAATAAGCCTAGAGACCCACAAGGTAGATACATTAAATCAAAATTATACCTTTCAACTAAGGTTCCTTTCGATCTCTTTGGGGGAAGGAGTGTTCTGCTTATAAAATCCACAGACCGATACCGAAAAACAGGAGCTAGCTCAACTCAAAGAGCTAAAATAGTCTCTGAAGAGACTAATACAAGGATCACTATAGAACAAGAAATTGAAGAATCAATCATATTAGGACAGGAGGCAAGACCACTCGAGTCTTCCACAGAACCAAACAATACAACCTTTGCTTTTACACCACCACTAGGGGACCCTAACTTTAAAGATATCATAGACCCTGAACAGGTGAATCTTTTGTTTGGTAGTTCATCCAATGCAATTATCTCTCAAATTGATGCATAAACTTTGGCACCAATAGTCTCAACCGGCTCGATTAGAATCCCAGATATCCAATCCATAGGAAGACCTTTCCATCAAAGGGAAACCTTGTTTTCTTCAAAGATAAAACCACCTAGGTACTCTCTTTTCAGAAATCAAGCCAATATGTATGATTAGGAAGACCATAACAATGTAAGACATGGAGAGGAAGAAGAAAATGGAAACCAAACCAAAACTATCTTCGAGTTTCCAATTTTGGACACCACTTCGAATGTCAACATGAAGAATATTCCTCTCTTGGCATTGCCTACCTTTTATGGTAAAAAAAGTGAAGATCCAAACACCTTCCTTTGAATTTGACATCTTGTGTAGGAGCTACAACTACGTACAATATGCCCATAAATTAAAACTTTTTCCTGCCACCCTCAAAGACTCTACACTAAGATGGTTCACGAGGTTGGGAGAATCCAGTATTAGGTCTTGGGAAGCCATGAAAGACATATTTCTCAAGAAGTACCAAGACCGCAAGACCAAAGAGTCTCATAATGACATCTTTAAAATCCAACAGTTAGAAGAGGAGACCCTTGAAGACTATATGGAAAGATTTGGTTATATCTCCCAGAAGTCAAAATACCATGACCTCCCAGAGGATGCAATTAGGGCTCTTTTCCTTAAGGGAATTTCAAAAGAATATTTAGAGATGATTAACCTAATGGCATCAAGTGACATCTCTCATAAACCATTTTCTGAAATATGTGAAATGTGTAAAAATTACTCAAGGAGTAGAGCCAAAACAAGAAAGAATGTTCGGGACCTTTACAACAGAAGCTTAAAACTAGTTAGTTCAGGTGGTATTACAAGAGAAGAGATAGGGAACCTTTTAGAAAACTTTAAGACCAACATCTTAAGAACAATAGGCTCCCAGTTGGATACCCTTAAACTCGAAAAGAAACAGGAGGAGGAAAATGCAACAATGAGCATATATTGCCCAAGAAGCAGGAGGAAGCATTCCTCAAGAGAATGCCCATTAGATAAAATTTTAGTTTGTGGCTTCTGTACAGAAGACCATGTGACTGAAAAATGTCCATCATTTCCTATTTTATTAGCCATCTATAGGAGTGGATATCCTGGGGAGTCTTCTTATGCACTTAGGAGGCCATGACAGCCTAGGAATCAACCCACATACCCGGATCTATAGTCTCAAGCTCCACCCTATTACCAACAACAACAGTGGAACTCACCAGGTTGGAAAAATTGGTCTACTCAGTACCAACATCCTTGTATTCAAGGATGGAGGGGAGGACACAACCAATGAAATCCTCAAGCCCCACCTATCCCTATGTCCAACCATTCTTATCCTTAGTTCTCATCGAACACTCCACAACTTTTGCCAGGTTTTGTTCCACCACCTTTACCTCCTATTCCACAACAACAACCGCTACAATTTCAAAATGAAGGCTCCCCTAAATCGACACTATTACCAACACAGCTAGTGTCGAATCCTAATAATAAGCCCCCTCAACCTCTTAACAATGTTGATATGCTGGCCTTTCCGACATATGTTATTACTCATGTTCTATTACAGGAAAATCAACTAAGATCAAGAAAAGTTTTGGAGAGGCAGAGACCCTCAGTAGTCATCCAGTAAGAAGAAGAAGAAGAAGAAATCACCAAACAACCCATGGATGACACTAGGTGGGAAGATGTTATTATCCCGAAGAATCAAGAACCCAAGCTTCCCCAAAATGAACCTTCACAAATTATGAAGGTCCCTCCTTATCCATACCGATTGGTAATTGAGAAACCTACCACCCGACTGGAATTTGACATTTTCAATGAATTGAAAAATATGTGTCAAAATTCCCCTACTTTAAGCCATTAAAGACATTCCAATCTATAGTAAGGTAGTCAAAGAATTGTGTATTAATAAGCCGGGTAGGAAGCAAAAGGACCCTCCTATAATACATTTGGTAGGAGGACTTTCCGAGTACATATCGGAGCAACCAAAACAAACAAAATATGGGAATCCAGGAAACCCCGTAGTGACCATAACCATTAATGAGGTCTCCATTGGAAACACTCTCATAGACCTAGGGGCAACCATCAATGTTATCACCGCTACTACCTTGGAACAATTATAGTTACAACCTCTTCTTCAGCCTACCCCAACCATTTTGGAATTAGCAGATAAAACTAGGGTTATACCTGAAGGAATTTTAGATGATATCATGGTTACTTTATCCTCATGGGAGTACCTAGTAGATTTTCTTTTTATTCACTCAAAGGATCCTACCAAGGGCCATTCCGCTATTTTGGGAAGACCTTGGCTAGCCACAACCAATGCATTTATTGGTTGTAGAGAAGGAGAAATGACCATCTCAAATGGACTCTCTATCCAGAAGCTCACCATTTATCCTCCAGCTCAACCTATTATGGAGAATCTATGGTGGCTTGAATGTCCATATGAGAACGAAGATTGGGAAGAACCCTTATTGCCTAGTGACCATGCAAGGGCACTTCAGGAGCATACAACACAAAACGTGCGAAACTAGTTTATTTCTTCTATCACATGTTTGGATTTTCCACATTCTTTTCCCCAATTTGAGTACATGTTTGGGGAAGATTTTCAAGAACAATTAGATCCATCCATTTTGTCTCCGACATCTTTTATTTTCGAAATAGATGAGTCTTCCATGTCTTATAATATTCCATATGATATTAGTCCAGGGAAATTTTTACATATAAACTCCGGGCTAGATACAGACCAAAAAAAACAGTTAGTAGATATCCTTAAAGAATAAACAGAAGCATTTTCCTGGGAATACATTGGCATGAAGGGTATACACCCTGACACATGCATCCATCACATATATACCCAGGGGGAAGTGACACCTCTTAGGAAACCCCAGAGAAGGATGAACCCAACACTCAAAGATATAGTCAAGGAGGAGATCCAAAAGTTGTTAAATGTCGGATTCATCTATCCCATCTCCGATAGTAAGTGGGTATCCCCACGTGTAGTGGTTCCAAAGAAAGTGACCGGAAAATGGAGAATTTGTGTTGATTTTCGGGAACTCAACAAAGCCACTCTGAAAGACTACTTTCCTCTCCCTTTCATTGACCAAGTTCTAGATACCTTGTCTGGAAAGAAGTATTTCTCCTTTCTAGATGGGTACAGTGGGTACAATCAGATTCTTATAGCACCCGAGGACCAAGACAAGACTACCTTTACTTGTCCTTGGAGCACCTATGCCTATAGGGTCTTACCATTCAGATTGTGTAACACTCCTACCACATTTTAATGAGTAGTACTAGGGATATTTTCCGATCTTATTCATGATTGTGTGGAGGTCTACATGGATGACTTCACAGTTTATGGCAACACTTATCAGGAAGCCTTAAACAACTTAGAAAAAGTCCTCATGAGATTCTAGGAAATGAACCTATCTCTAAGTCATGAAAAATGCAAAATGTTGTTAACTGAAGGAGTGGTTCTAGGACATCATGTTTCATTTGAAGGGATAAAAGTAGATCCTACAAATATTGAAGTCATTATTATACTTCCACCCCCTAAGACTCAGAAAGAGGTGAGAAGCTTTCTTGGACATGCCGGATATTACCAGCGGTTTATTGAAAATTTTACAAAGATTGTTGCACCTATGTTTGGATTATTGATAAAAGATGTTGATTTTGTTTGGACTGAGTAGTGTCAAACTGCCTTCGAAACCCTGAAAGCTAAGATGTTTGTGGCACCAGTTCTTAGAGGGACTAATTGGACTCTCCCATTTCATATATCCACTGATGCCTCCGACACCACAATAGGAGGGGTATTAGGGCATAAAGAGGACCAACAGTCCTATGCTATTTATTTTGTAAGAAAGAACTTGTCCCCTGCCGAGTTAAACTATAGAGTCACTGAGAAAGAGTTCTTGGCAATTGTTCATGCTATTAAAAAGTTTTGTCATTACATTACAGGTTATGAATTATTTGTACACACCGATCATTCCGCCATTAGGTTCCTCATGAACAAACCTATAACTAATGGTCAAGTGACTAGGTGGCTCTTGTTATTGCAAGAATTTAATATCACTGTGCTTGACCGACCTGGAAAGGATAATGTAGTAGTTGACTCTCTTTCTTGCATAAAGAACGAGGATGATGATATCCCTGTAGATGATAGTTTCCTAGATGAACATGTTTTTCCCTCTCTATCAATACCGCATGGTTTGCAGATATGGAAAACTATCTGGCCACTAGGAAGTTACCGTATCATTTGTCACCTCATGAAAAGTGGAAACTTATTACACAGAGTGCTAATTGCTCTTGGGTTGGTCATGATTTTTTTCGCACAGGTCCTGATTTGATTATTCGTAGATGTGTCCGAGAGGACGAGGTACCTGATATACTACAAAGTTGTCATGATGGACCATATGGTGGCCATTTCTCTGACAAATGCACAACATATAAGGTATTACATTCAGGTTACTATTGGCCTAGCATTTTCAAAGATGCTGCCAAGTATGTGAGAAGTTGTGATAGTTTACAAAGGATAGGAAGACCTACATCATCCAACGAAATGCCTTTGCAGGCCCAAGTTATGATAGAACCCTTTGAAAAATGGGCCCTTGACTTTGTAGGACCAATTTCACCCATGTCCCATAGGAAGAACTATATTTTGGTTTGTACAGACTATGTCACCAAATGGGTAGAGGCAAAATCCCTATTTAGGGCTACAGAGAAGTCTGTTGTCGAATTTATCTATGAAGACATATTTACCCACTTCAGTGTCGTTTGTGAAATTGTTACTGACCAAGGAACTTAGTTCACTTCCAAGCTGATGAAAGAGCTAACAGAGAAATATGGGATTAAACACCGTAAATCTTCTCCATACCACCCGCAAGCCAAATGGTCAGGTAGAATCCACAAACAAAGTTTTGGAAGCCATATTGACCAAGACCGTTCAGTTACATCACCGGGATTGGGCTGATAGGCTCCCAGAGGCTTTGTGGGCATATCAGAGTACCTGAAGAAATTCCATTGGACATACCCCTTATGAGCTAGTGTATGGGAAACAAGTACTTTTACTTATAGAATTCCAAGTAAGGACCTTTCATATTGCCGCAGAGTTAGGATTGAACCTAGATGAGGCTCAGAAGAAACGATCCCTATAACTAAATGAGTTGGATGAAATCAGACAAGATGCCATTCAACGAACGATATTAGTCCAAAACCAGAGGAGCAAGTGGCATGACAAGTTTATTAAGAAGAAGCACTTCTAGCCTGGTGATTGGGCTCTATTTTTTGATTCCCGATTCAAAACCTTTAAAGGAAAACTTACCACCCATTTGTTGGGCCCTTACGAGGTAGACACTATATATGACAATGGAGCTGTAAAAATTAAAACAATTGACAATGGACAAGTCTCCTTTGTGGTAAATGGACACCAACTTAAGTTTTATCATAAGCCCATTTCCAGAGAAGATTTTCTGCAGGTCATGTCAACTGACAAGGCATTGGCCTTAGTAGATGGGGAAGTCCCCCCTTGTTCTTGAAATTTTTTCTAAATTTCTACTATACATATGTAAATAGTTTTTGAATTTTGTTAAGGGAACTCTAGAGGTTTCTGTAAGTAATTATTTCACCGTAGTACACAATTTCAAGGATCTTTCTTCAAAACATTGTTATACTTGAATTTTGTGTCTATTAAAGCATCAAATGAATATTGACTTACTGTAATTAGCCATATTTTTGCAAAATTGTCATTTTTTAGGCATTCTAAAGCAGTTTCTCTTGAAACTCTTCACCACTGTATAAGGAAGTGATACCATAACTATCAAGCTTAGAGGTCTCTCGTACAGTTTTTCCAAGAAACCTGAGTAAGTGAGTCAAGTGTATTTATCAAAGAAGGAAGTCTAATTAGCAGTTAGTCATGGAAACATCACAATAACTACAAAGGAAGAAAGTAAGTTGAGCCTAGAGATACCTTTCTTTTCTTTCTCAATGGTGCCATCCACACACTAAATAGCTTGATTATATCATATCTTTAGATAGGCCATATCCACTTAAGTACCCCTTACATCGGGACAATCACTAAGTAATATAATGGAAAGTCATCCTCTAACATAAATACCATCCCAATTAAAAAAAGAAAGAAAAAAGTTGTTTCAAAGTTGTTCCCCCATATTCTTGCATAAGAAATCTTATACTAAAATCTTAAAAGATGGAGGGCTAGTCTCTGAGGGTTTAAGAGGCTAACCCATTGGGATACTGAACAGGTCTGCTGGCAGCAAGTACCAGCCTGTGGTATGACTAGGTAAACCCGTCGGAGTACTGAACAGGCTTGCTGGTAGCGGGGCACTCTACCTAGCGAGGATGATAATATAACAAAAATAAATCATAAATTTAAACTTGTCCTGATGTACGACATTACTTGCAGACAAAGATGACATGGAGTATGTGTGGTTAAGCTAAGGTTAATGAATCTCATAAACTTTCCATTGGGAAATAACTCTAAGACTATCTTGAAAATCTCTTGCCTACCTCTTCTTATCTATATATAGGATCTCTTATCCTATAGGTGGGGCCATCTTCTAACTGTCTCGTTAGACCAAGCTGTGAAATTTTATTTTTACACTTGACATACTATAAATCTTCGACTATTGGGGGATACTGACTAGTTTCCTATAATTTTGATTGTGAGGTGTCACAATACTTAGATGTGGGGGAGGGGTTCATGAGCTGACAAATGATCATTGCCTAGAGAAGTAGTATTTGCAAGAATTTTTGTATTATTTCTATGATACAGGTTATTACATTTATAGTCATGTTATTTTTGAAATGCTTAAAACTCCTGTGTGCTATAAATTACTGAACACATACTTAACAGACCACTCTTTATCGGTTTATCGTTCATTACAATATGCATATTGTAGGTTTGACAACACATGTTTTATGCTTTCTATAACCTGTTCATTGTAGGTTTTTGACATTATATGTCATATGAAAGAATATTAAGTGAGCATGGCGCATCTTGCCTCTGCTCATTAACTACTGTGATTGTCAAAAGCACTTCAAATTTGCAGGCTATCCATTATAAGAGGTGAAAATGCACTTAACAAAGAGGTACCACATGAAGTACCATATGAGGTACCAGATGAAGTGTCGTATGAGGTGCTGAATGAGGTGCTATGTGAATTACACACGAGTAACTGTCCTAGATTCCAGGTAACTAGAATTCACTTACATTCAATTAAATTGATTACATGCATTGATTAAAAGATGCTTCATATGTTTATGATCAAATGTCCAAGTTAAAATACTTGGACATTGATCTAAATACGCACCATTACATTGCCCCAAAGCTTGCCATCGAATTCGAATTCCCCACACATGGCAGCTCGTGCGCACATGTGTGCAACGTATTCCACCTTAAGTGCATCCAAAATTGGGCTAGGAACTCTATTATCTCATTTTCCCTTGTTATTTTCTCTCCTCTACGTTAAGAAATCGTGCCCAACCTCTACCAGCTCGTCCTCTGTTCAAAACACATTCGGCTTGTGCTAAATCCGTGTCATTGCTTGGCTCAATTTTTCCCTTTCTTGATGAATTCCACCTCTGTCACAATGCCCAAGAGATATGAACCCTCCTCCTATGCAAACTTGTTTGCCATTCTCGATTTTTCACAATGCAGAGAAGTGTTTTTGCACGCTAGCTGGGGGCCATTTCTGTCTAGCTTGCAAGGCCACGATGATAGCCTCTCTATGCAATTTGCAGTTGTTTTCAATGGTAAGACAACACATGTAGGGTCTCCCACCTTTGAATTCACAGAAGAGTCCATTGCTTATGCAACAAAGCTCCCAAGAATGGGAGATAGATGGTTCAAAAACCACCAATTTCTGTGCTGAAGTTACAACAGGGTGTTTAAGCTCGAGTTCGAGAGAATTTCAGGAGCAAAAGGGCATGCTAAGGAGTGGATAAAGGCATAATTGGTCAATCCATTTATCATCATCACAAGGTTAATTACATGTGAAGGTAGATACTCTACTTTCAAAGCTTGTCATTTTAGATTGTTGGCTCATTTTCTGTTCAACAAATCCTTGAACTTCCCCTTCTATTTTCTCAAAATCTTTGAGAAGATGTCCTCTCAAGTGAGGAAAAATGTGACTAACCCCCATAGTAGTCTCTTCTACCATGGCTTGATCAAACTCCTCTTTCTTTCCAAACTAGAGAAACAGGGGAAAAATTGGGATGCCTTTATCTACCAATTTGCAAACTCTCACTTGACAGTTAAGACCGACAAAAAGCCACTTATCCTAAAAACTATCTCTCCATACAAGCCTCACTCTCCAAGAAATCCAAGCTCCCTTGCACAAAACCTCTCTTTGCCTGAACAATACCAAAATCTTGTTGACATCCCTACTTCTTCATCGAGTAAAAAGACCAAAAGAAGCCCATTGTTGACCCCCCAATGCTTTCATTCTCTCTTGATACTACACCTAAAAAGCTTCAAGAAGTAATGCAACAAGACTTTCCCATCATTCCCACAAACAAGAGGGGAGCCAATCGGTTTGGTAAGGGACCCTTTCAGAAGAGTACCTAGAACAAAAGAACCAAGCCTCATGCAAAACCTCCACCTGCTTCAGACCCCCATCCAAGTGTCCTCCAACCTTGAGAGCCCTCATAAGAAACCTAGGGAAGTTTCTGCGGATGGATTAGAGACACTAAGGAAAACAAAATCAGAACCTACCTCACCTTACCGATATCCCATCACTCCCACTTCACCCATGCCCAATTTGGATCCTAAAACTAATAGATTGTCCACATCCCTCAAAGGATCTACGCCTTCCTCAGAGATCATCGATTCTGTCCCAACCATAGAGCAGATACAAAAATAAAACCATTAGCTTCTCCAACAGTTGGAAGAGAGGAAGACAATAGATGTACACCTTCATCATGACAATGCAGTCCTTCAGGCAAAGGTCAACTCCCTTCAACGGATGGTTGATGAAATGACTAAATCTAACCACAGCCTCAGAGCACAATTGAAGCAACACAAGAGGCACAAGACTAAGTCTACACAGCAAGAAGGAGAGGCTTCCAAAGCTGATCCTCCTCAACAAGCCTAGTCACGAGGGGTAACTTCTTTTTGTTTGCAGTGGGACCTACAAAATAGTAAGTGTGGGGGTAATGTTGGGCCCAATATATGATCACTTTTATGATGGTTATTATACACTTTTTCCACAGGTACATATGTGTTTTTCATATTTTAAGGGAGCTTTTTGAAGAATTTCATGATAAAATGGTATGATCACCATAAGGTACTTGTAATTCATGTTTAATGACTGTATCAAGTATAATTCATCATGTTTTATGATTTCCAAGAGCTAATTCACATTTTTCTAGTGTTACAGGGAAAAAACGCACCGCGTTTCTAGTTCCAGCACTTGATCTGACACTCGTTCTGGCACCCGATCTGGCACTCTGTCCAGCACTGCGTATTGCACAAAAATGCAGGGTGACTTGGCGGTTAAGGTATTGGCGGCTAGTTACGGGACAATCAGGCACGTGGTTTTTTTTTATCCTTTCCCCCTCCAGCTACTGAGCTCCAGACAACTCAGTTTCAGTTGTCCAAAGAGGGCGATTATTGGCTCACTCCATTTTATCAGTTAGGGCATCATTTATTGTAATTTGCCGAAGTTAGAAGTGGTTTGAACCTCTTGTGGTCGACCACTTGGTTTGTAAGCTTATAAATACCACTAGGATGGTCAGATGATAGTTAACCAAGTAGCATAAGCATTAGAATTGTCAGAAAAACGATTTTATTCTGTTTTGATATTTTACATTGCCAGAATTATGCCAGAACTCCGTTTTCAAGTTTTAATAGTGAATTCGTCTTGTTAAGCTCGTGGTGTGCTTTTAGGGAGTGACGATGACTTGCTGGGGGCCCACTAGCAGTTTCGTAACTGTCTTCATGTTTATTTATGCATTTCTTAATTTAATTGCTCTTTTTATTTTCTGTACATGCATGTTTTTATTGTGCTAACTAGTTTGTTGTAGCTTAGTTGTTTTGATTCTCTTTTGTAGGTTAGATTATGATATGTACTAGCATGCACTAATATTGTAGATTAGGAACCAACTTGCAAGTCTCTATACTAACCCCATGTGCATTTAGATGTTAGATCATGCTTTGATTTATGATTTTATAGTCAAGTTTAAAACAAAGTTTAACTAGAATAGAACAGAGTTTGATTTGGACAGGGATTGATGGATGGATAGAGTTAATTTTAGCTTTTGATTATAGCCTGTTTACTTCAATTTTATATAAGATTTCATTTAATTAGTTCTTGGTTAATGTAGATTGTTAATTTACTTTTCAATATCATAGTTTAATTTATGTTTTTAGTTATTTCTTTATTGCAGTTTGAATGGTTAGAATAGACATAGTATAGTTTTGTTTTACGCAATTTCCTTTCCTAGAATTAAAATGCAATTAAATTTCTTAGTTAAATAATGATGATCTCGTTATAATGTTGATGGTTTATACATGGATATGTAGGGTATTTAACATTATTTTTGTCATGGCTAAATTCTCATTGGATTGTTTAATCCATACCTTTCATTTTTCCATTGAGATTAGTGTTGAGCTTATACCATTGGAATTGCCCTTTGTTGTCAAGTGCCATCGAGATATTATCCGACACTGAAGACATTCACACAACCACCAACATTATATTTGAATTTTCATAGATTAAATAATAGTTTTACTGCTTTCATAGATATAGTCTCTTGCTTTCATAGCTTAGAAAATAGTTTTATTTGTTGTTGTAGGATAGATAGACTTTGCTTGATAGATTATATAGTAGTTTTCTTATCATAGATTAAGAATTAGTTGTTAGTATTTCTTGCTTTCAAAAGAATAGATTTCCTTTCATGCATTTCATTGAGCATTTAGTCCAGTTGCCTCTTAGATTTCCTTTCACGCATTAGAAATAGTTTTGCATTAAGCATTTAGTCCACTTGCCTCTTAGGCTAGATAGTTGTTCAATGAGAAGTTT
>SNQJ01S0083667.1:34833-48243 GCA_010110895.2 Picea sitchensis
AGTGGACAAGTGGTTAGAAGTGGGTTAGCCCTAAAATAAGGAAAGTTGGTTAAGATGGTTAGAAAGTAACCCCTTGAGGAAGCTACATGAAAGTATAAATAAGAGGCAAGGGTCTCTCATTTTTAATTACACTTGAGCATACTAAATATCTACAAGTGACTGAGGTAACCAAAGGATATCTAATCCGAATTTCAGAGGGAAGGTGAAGTAAAGAAGGCTTAAATTTAGGGGAGGATAAATTCTTTTGGTGATGCTTTCTAAGGTATGTTATTTACAGGCCATCTCACCATTTTCGAAATAACATTTTTTATAGAATGATTTAGACCGTGAAATTGAGAGGTCGTTGAGGAAACATATCCAAGTAGTTGTGATAAAAATTTCAGCTTGTGGGTCATTGTATTTTTGGAGTTACACTCCGTGGAAAATAGGGTTTGTGGTTAGTCTCGAAACTAGTCTAAAACAATTGTTTCAAGTAAAAACATCATAAATTCTTCATATAAGATACAAATTAAGTAAGAACAAATGTATAGGTTAGAGTACATTCTGTAGTATGTTTTTTTACCATTTTAATATCCATACAATAAATATTATGTACGAGGAATTCTCTACAAGTTCGCTCTCTAGAGTAATCCATAATTCAACAAGGTATGCCATTTTTGCTATAACTCCTTTTCCGAGAGGTTTCAAGTAGTGAATCTTGGAGGAATTTCATAAAAGACACTGAAGAAATTTGTATACTATTTTCAAATCTTTATTCATTACATGTACATAGTTATGATTATTTCAAGTTAGGGTTGTTGACTAATCCAAAATCAATCATGTGAGACTAAAGTAAAGTTTGATGAAAATGATAGTTTCTTGTTGTTAAATTTAAAGATGGTTTGAGGTATGTGATCATGTACACCGGGTCTATTACAGAGTAACAAATCATATTTGGATGATTAAATTGATGAGGGATTTTGGTTGAGGTACATGTTGGGTACATGGTTGAGACAAGTAGTTGATGAGTTGGCACATACATGAAGTGTATAGTTGATGATGTTGGTACATCTTGATGAGTCATATTTTATGTGTATTTGATGCATGATTGGTACATATTTGATGCATGCTTGATGCAATCGTTGACGGTACATGTTGAGGTACATGTTGGTGCATGGTTTATGCACTTGTTTATGGTACAAGTTGTTTGAACAGGTTATTGTGACAGATTATTTGTATAGGTTTGGTGCATGGTTGATGAATTTATTTATGGTATAAGTTGATTGGTATAGGTTTACAACAATATATCTCACAGTGATAGTGTGACAGTGGTTTCATCATTCTAATTCAACATCAGGGCGATTCGACGGGGCAAGGACAGGTGGTTGTAGCCACCTTCTGGCTGTAGCCGGAGAACATAGGTTGTTGTAGCCTCCTTCTGGTTGTAGCCAAAGAATTGGGGAGTTGGAACTTCCCTCAGATTGTAGACCGAGAAACTAGGGGGTTGGATCCTCCTTCCAGTTGTAGCTGGAAACAAATGAAGTTGGTGCTTCCAATGAATATAATTCTTAAATACATATAAGAAAAAGAATTATGTGGTTTTCTCCCTCTTTGGGTTTCCGCGTAAAAACATTGGTGTACTATGTATGTGTATGATTGCTCTTTGTTCATTGTTTATTTACTCTGCAATTACTGGATGATAATGCTACATTGATATAACACTTTCTTTATATGGTTAAAAAGGATTAAATTACTCTATAACTGATTCACCCCCCCTCTTAGTATTCCAACAATATATCTATCTATCTATATATATATATANAAACAATGCCAATTATATATTCATTTCCTATTGCAATGTGATAAATCATAACCAGAACATAAACAAACATATTAAAGAAACATATATGAGCCCGCTTCAATAACTGGAAATAAACTAAATAGAGAACTATTTCCTCCCAACCATAGATATGAATAGCCACTGTTAGTTGTTCTTGTCACCCCTGAGCCTAAATCATTATTCCATTGGGACTGAAACTGTATAACCTTTATACGGATTATTTTCAAAACGAAATGAAATTAGAGATATTACAATGAAATGCACATAAAAATTTCAATAAACAGATAAATACATCAATACATGATATATATTAATGAAAGAATTGTAAAGAGACTATAAAAATACAGAGTGCAAGACTCGTTAGAATGGTGGCAGCTTTATCTTTGAGAAGAGATGTGACAGCTATGCTCATTCGCAAGAAGATGATTTCAATGAGGCTCTGAAGGACTTTTTATGATAACTTGAATGCTAAAACCCTAGACATCCAAAAACCTAACCCTAGGAGATGAAGTGTCAAAAGTCATGTGTGTCTCATTTGGGTAAGTTAGTATATTAACTTCCCGGGGTCGTAACTTTTGCATACGATCTTCGTTTTAGGTGTGTGATAGCCCGTTGGAAAGGTCTTTTGAGAAATATGCATTATTCCATAAAAATATGACTTCATAGAGAGTTCAAATTTGGAAAGCAAAGAAAATATTGTTTAGAGCCCCCAAAACAGCCTTGAAAGTACATAAAGATGTACTGACATGAAAAAATACAAAATAAGCTAGTTGGAATAGGTGGGAGTCCACCAATATCCACGTAGATGTTGTGTAGGGATTAAGTACAACCTCGTAAGTGCAGAACCCACAATTACAAGGAATTTTCGCCATTACAGAGAAACATGTTGAACTGAAAACTATCCAAATGAGGCAGTTGGAATATGGAATAGGTGGTTGACCACCAATATCCACCTGGATCAAACATTTTCCATATTTTTGAGAGTTGTTTTCTTTTCAAAACCATCAAACTCATTTCCTCACAAGTACTCAACATCGTCCTCCCTCATAACATACTTGTATAAAATAGCTTGCCTAGGTCTTTTTCAAGTTGGCCTCATCCCTAACTCTAGGGAATCTTCTTGGCCTAACTTTGTGCTAGCTTGTTCCCTGATATCCCACACCTTTGGGAGTAGGGTTTTTTTTTGTCGCATGGACAATAATTTACTCTGGTTGTTTTAATCCTTTTCACTCACAAATGGAATAATGATTTACTCTTTGTAATTGGATTCTCTAATTAGTTTGTTTCTTTTTAATTAAAATAAATTAAAAATAAAGATTGCAAAAATAATCATCATCAATGTATATGATGATGTAATTTCACATAAGTCTTTTCCAATTCTTCCACATGATAAACTATAAAAAATAAATTTTTTAAATGTTTGTAAACTAAGGGACATTACAACAAACAAGAATCATAAGGGAAATTTACGAGTAGAACGATCACATTGAGAAACAAGGTCATTTTGCATTACTATCCTGTTAGCCAACCTTCTTTGAATAAACAGTAAAAGATGAACATTAAGTAGAAACAATGAATGAAGAAATTGAATCCATAGAAAGGAACAAGAATTGGGATCTCATTGATCTACCAGTAGACAAATCTAGCATAGGTGTCAAGTGGGTGTACAAAAAAAACTTAATGAAAAAGGAAAGATAGAGAAGATTAAGGAAAAGTTTCTCTCAACAACCTGGCATAGATTATGGAGAAACCTTTTCTCTAGCAAGGTTAGATATAGTAAGGACCATTTTAACCATTGTAGCTTAAAAAAATGAAAAGTCTACCAACTAGATGTAAAGTTATCCTTTTTGAATGACATATTGCAAAAATAAGTGTATGTGGATCAACCACTTGTTTTCGAAGTCAAAGGAAAAGAGAATAAAGTGTCTAAGTTGAAGAAAGAATTGTATGGATTGATGCAAGGTCCAAGATCTTGGTACAGTCAAATTGACTCTAATCTATAGTGGATTCATCAGGAGCGGTAATGAGACAAATCTCCATACAAAATTAGATAAAAAAGGTAAAATACTCATTGTTTGTCTCTGTGTTGATGATATGATTTATACAAGAAATCTGATGTTAGAAGCATTCAAAGCTTCCATGAAAATAGAATTCGATATGACTGATCTTAGAATCATGAAATATGTTTTGGGAATTAAAGTTGAGGAATCTAATCAAGGTATTTTTGTCTGTCAACAAAAGTACGTTGCAAGTTTTAGAATGGATAAATACAAGATAACAAAAATTCCTATTACACTAGGAAAAAAATTGAGCCAACAAGATGAAGGATCAATAGTTTATACAAATTTATATAAGAGGCTGGTAGGTAGTCTCATGTACCTCACTGCAACTATACCTGATATAATGTTTGCAACAAGTTTTGTTTCCAGGTTTATGGAATTCCCTAAGGATTCTCACTGGAAAGTTGGAAAAAGAATACCATGGTATGTTGCAGGGACAGTAAACTATGGTTTTTGGTACAAAACTTATGAATATTATTCACTTTTAGGGTACACATACAATAGTTTTGCAAGAATCATAGATTAGAGGAAAAACACATCTAGTTATGTTTTTGATTTGGGAACAAATATGGTTTTATGGGCATCCATGAAACAACCCGTAGTTGCAATATATTCAACATATGAAGAGTATGTAGCTATAACTTCAACATCTTTCCAAGATGTATGGATGAGAAGACTAATGAAAGATCTTGCACATATGGAAAAGGAGCCCAATCCTATTTTCTATGAAAAAAACTCATTCATCGCATTGTCAAAGAATCATGTATTTCACAATAAAATAAATCACATTGACACTCGCTTTCACTTCATTCTCAAGCTTGTTAATAATGGTGATATTTCTCTTCTATTATGTGGATCAAGAGATCATATAGTAGAAATGTTTACTAAAACACTTGGAAAAATTGTTTTTGAATTCCAAAGACAACACTTGGGCATTTTAAGTGCTAATGAATGTAATAATTGAGATTAAGGAGGAATATTAGAATAATTAATCTCCACATGTCAAGCTAGCTTCCATCTCACCTAGTCAATTCCAATTAGACAAGGGTATTGAAACCTTGAGATATTTATCCTTCATTTTTGTTCATGTTGTTTTTTTCTCTACCTCTCTGAATTTATCAATTTATACTTAAACACATTGTTGGAAATTGTTTCCATCGGTTCTTTGTATGATGAATAAGAATATTGACATGGAACATTTTTTCTTATAAGAAAAATGTACCTTTCTCTTTAAATCACATCATCTTATTTTGATTCATACAAAATTTCTCTAATTTCGGTTAAAAAAAAAACAATATTTTTAATTAACAGTCAATAACTCACCGTTTAAATTACCCATGGATTTGAAGAAACAACATTCCATCAAGGTACATATCTTAACTCATTTTTGAATTTGTAATCTTGTATTTTCCATATGTTTCTCATAAGTTAACTTTTCTTTTGGATACTGACTACATGAGCATTTCCAATATCTTTCCTATGATGTGGTTTAATTATTTGTTTTCAATATATATAATTTGGATTTATTTTTTATATATGGTTATGATAAACTATGAAAATATGAAGCTCAAAATAATATTCATAAAACATGGTTAGATGATTAACATTAAAAAAAATGTTCAAATGCAGGTTCATTCTTAATCCCAATTACAGTTGAAACACCATTCAATGTAAGCGACCTTTTAATTCTATGGTTCACATGATCATCATTTTTTCTATTTTCTGGATTCACAATCTCATATATGTTACTTGATAATCATATCATTTGATATGAAGGTAAATAATTATTTATACTTTTTAGGGTTAACAATTTCGGTTGGTTTTTGAATTTTTTCTAAAATTACTTAATAATAATATCTATTAATATCATATAATAGATAAGTTAATTTATACTTTATTGATATTTTTTATTTTATAGAAAATAATATCCTCTTTTAACAAAAACAATTCACCTTTACTATCACAACTCAAAACATTCTAATATCACAACTCAAAACATTCTAACACTAGCTCTTGCAATTTCCTTCAAGTGTGAAAATGTAAAAATTTTAAAGATGTCTCTTCTTCTCAATCATGGTAGTTTGTAAGACGATGGGCTTGGAGGTTTTTTGGATTTAAAGTTTTGAGTTCCCGTACTCACTAAAGAGGTTGTATTCTATTGAGGTGAAGCATCCACGCTATTGTGATTGGTTCAATCTAAAATGCATAACATATGCTTGTTTTATAGTCATATATACAAATTTATATATTGTTAAGTATGAATAAAATCTATAAAAAATATAGTCATATATACAAATTTATATATGGTTAAGTACGAATAAAATCTATAGTATAATATAGGTGCTCTTTTCTTGGCCATGTGGATGTGATAGGGGGCATGCTAATAGCACATGCACAAATTTGATTTAAGATCATGAGTATCAATTGAGTCCTTTCCTTATACACAATATATTATGATAAGAGTAACATCAATTTTTTCTAACTTTCATTGCGAGTGAAGGTAGGAAGACACTTCATAGGATTCGAGCATATACCACAGTTTTGATGAAGTGTAATACTGGAAAGTAGTGAAATATCCCATCACAAGGATTTGAAAATGGACCAAGAGGAATGGTTGGTGGAGTGAAGAAGATTAATTGTGCACCTAAAATATATTATGATCATAGTAACATCAAAGTTTTCTAACTTTCATTGAAAGTGAAGGTAGGAATACACTTCAGAGGATTCAAGCACATACCACAAATTGGATGAAGTGTAATATTGGAAAGTAGTGAAATATCCCATCACAAGGTTTTGAAAATGGACCAAGAGGAATGGTTGGTGGATTGAAGAAGATGAATTGTGCACCTAAAATATATTATGATCAAAGTAACATCAAAGTTTTCTAACTTTCAATACAAGTGAAGGTAGGAAGACACTTCAAAGGATTCGAGCATATACCACAGATTGGATGAAGTGTAATATTGGAAAGCAGTGAAAGATCCCATCACAAGGTTTTGAAAATGGACCAAGATGAATGGTTGGTGGAGTGAAGAAGATGAATTGTGCACCTGAAATGAAACCTATCACAAGGTAGCTTTATTACTAGTTGCTAGAGACTTATATTATAATGTTTCACAAAATAAAAAAATTAATGCAAGTAGTGCCTCTACTAATGAATCTAGAAGTAAGTGTAAGAATCTATTCATGTTCATGAACCACGTACATGGATTGTACTGAGGTAATTATTTCATCTACTAATGAATCTAGAACTAAGTGCGAGCATCTATTCATTTTTAGGAACCACTTATAGGGATTAGACCGAGGTAATTACATATATCCTTCGTTCCTCTATTACTATTTTTCACCTCATAAACTTCACTACAAAAAGATAAAAAACTTTGAACATGACATGTAGAACAAGTAGTGTTAGTGATCCAAAAATGATCTAGAGAAGACTAAGGATAACTCATAACTCACATAAGCAACTCAGGAAGCTCATAATGGCCTCAGCAGGCAGAGAAAGGGAAAAAATTCAAAGTTCTCAAAACTCATTGAAATTGGCATCATTGCAAAGAGCGCGTCGCAAGATTTTCAATGACATAAATGATTGTCAAACAGAGTTACATATCAAAGTATATTCGTGGTCAAATTTTTGGTCAACCTAGCCCAGTCAACAGGGATGAGTCAACATCCATACTGTTGATTCCAACATTAGTATGGATGATGTCATCATCCGTACAATGTATGTGGCACATGTAGAGGGTGACACATGTCATGCTGATTTTAGCATGGTGACGTGGCAGCACCAGAGGCTACCACGTGTCACTCATTTTCAACATTTTTGAGTCAACATGTGGACCAATCAGGAAGTGGCACATGTCAATTTGTACAACCACGTGGCAGACCGTACGGAACGTGGCAGGCTAACATGGCAAGCAGGTGATGTGGCAGGGTGATTGTGTAAGTGGATGGCATGGGGCAATGAAAGGCTGCCACATGGCAGCAGGAAAATGCCCAACGAGGGCTAGCAACCAAAAATCAAAAAATATATATAAAAAGGGGGGTTGGTTGGCATCAACCCCCAGCCCACCAAACTTATGTATATCCCGCCACATCCGACCACCAACAAATAGTCTGCCAACCATACCACTAAATTTAACGAAGGTTAAACTATATTCACATGAGAATTTTACATGGTTAAAACAATAATCCAAAGGGAGGAGGCTTGTGGGCTTGACCTCGTGACGCCCCCCTACAATTCGCCCTTCATACATATCCGCCAACCAATGGGCCAAACGACCATGTTAGTTAATCTGCCCAACCATTTATTTTAAGAACTGACCTTTTCCAGTGCACGTGAGGAGGAAGGTGCCCACCAGTCTGTATTGGGCATGTATTTCAATGCATAGGTATTGTCATTAATGCAGGTTGCAAGCACAAAAATCGAGATAGGATTTCTAAAGGGGTTGAAAGTGCCAGACTCAGATCGAGGCGTGGAGACATTGATTTTTGGGTAATTAGACTCCATGAATTCAATGGTGCAATCCGTTTTCTGATCTGAGCAAATATTCTATATCTTAACTAAAAAATGAGGTATACTTATGTATTTTTCCAAATTATTTTGCTGAGTTAATAAAAAAGCCTATCCATTTGAGAGTAGGACCTAGAGACGTAGGCCACCAGGGACAAACTCCGTTATCAAATTTTTTGTGTTCATATTTGATTCTTATGTCTCTTAATTATTGAGTTATTCCTTCTTTATGGTGCACTTCATTTTATGCTCATTTAACACAATTATTTAATAAATCACCTCGATGAAAATATCCTGGATCATGTTGGTATCAGAGTAGTCATATTTGACTTTAATTGTTGAGTTTGAATGCTTACCAGGGCCAAGCATAAGCAGGGTGAAGGAACTCTTAAGACTCTCAATCTCGAAGTTGGTCATGCATCTCAAAGGAAGAAAATGGTCGAAGAGGACAAGTGTGATGAACAGGAGAAAATTTTTCATATGGTCTTTCATCACATGTGAGAAATGGTCAAACGAATGTATGGAAATTACGAGAAGAGGATGAAGAAGAAAGAGAAGAAAAAGGAAGCACAAGAATATGGTAATCCTTTAGTGAATCAAGGGGCTGGAGGAGACCCTCCTAATCCTCCATCTTCACCATCAAGTTCTAGCTCTTCTTCCTCTGAGCATTCTCATCATTCTCATAATTCTAGCCATAAAATTTCTTTCAAGAAACCATTATTAAAGCTTGATGTAAAGTTTTATTTACATATGTTTAATGGAGATGCTAATCTCGAAAAGATAGATAGATTGATCCGATAGGTTGAAGTATATTGGCGTGTCCAACATATTGATGAAGAGGAAGTTAAAGTGAAATTGGCTTCTCTTAGGTTGGAAGTCACCGCTCTCGTATGGTGGGAGAGAAAACTTCAGGACATAAGTAAGTGTGGTAATCTTCTTTCCTCATGGTTGGAATTTAAGTCAACAATAAGGAATCAATTTTATCCATTGGGTTATTTACATAAATCAATGATGGAATTGAAAACTTTAAGACAAAGTAAAGGTCAAATTGTACAAAGTTTCACGAAAGAATTTAGGAAGAAAGTTCTTGCATTAAGCATTCCTTTGGATTCTTATGAAACTTTAATGAAGTATATTGGCACACTTCACATTTATATTCTTCATACTTTGCTATTGTTTAACCCCACTAGTCTTGAAGAATTTTGTGTACAAGCCACTCACCTTGAGAATAGGGGAAATCATGTTCAAGAAGATCCCACAAAGAAACTTTCCAATCTTCCACATAAACAGTTTAAGAAGTTTAAAAGGAAGGACAAAAAGATTGCCACTACAAAGAGAGAAGAGGGAAAACTATCTTGCAGTCATTGAAAGAAAAGTGGTCATGATAATGAACACTATTGGAAACTACATCCAGAGAAGATACTGAAATAGTTCGGTGGAAAGGGGAAGACAAAGACCATTGCTACAGTACAACAAGATCTTGGTTCTCATTCAGAAGGCGAAGGAAATATCACAACGGTTGGAGTATAAGGTAAAGATTCCATTCCTGCTTGTTCAAATTAAAATAATGAATATCATGATGATGAAAGAAAGAGGAATGAATTGTTTCATATAAAAGTTGTATCTAAACACACTAAGATAGATACATTGTTTGATCCAGGTTCCCAAGTAAACTTGATATCTGAAGCACTTGTCAAAAAGATGGGTCTTGAAATTAAACCACATCCAAAGCCTTATCCTCTTGGTTGGGTATGTGATAAAGAAAAAATTAATGTCACCAAGCAATATAGGGTCATATTTTCTATTGCTTCAAAGTCAATTGATGAAGTATATTTGGATGTTGTATCACATGATATATGTGGCATAGTGTTGGGGAGTCCTTATCTTTATGATAGAAAACCAATATTCTTTCATCATGAGAAAAAATATCACCATACTAAGGGGGGAGTGTAATATATTGTTAGATCCCACATCATGAGGGTAAACACAACACTTGTTAGTGCTATACAAATGAAGAGACTCATAAACACTAATAAGACATGTGTACTCATGGTTGTACAGGAAAAAGATGTCGGAATATCCAATGCTTTTCAAGGATGTGGTCCTTCTCATAAGAAAGAATTAATTGATATTGTTTCTAAGTCTGATGATATTTTCCAGGAACCATATGGATTACCTCCTAAGAGGGAAATCCAACATGAAATACATCTTCAGCAAGATTCTCCTCTTCCTAATGTGGGCATGTAAAGGATGTCAGTTGTAGATATGACATAGATCAAAAAATAGGTACAAGGCTTATTGGATCAAGGGATCATCAGGCCCAACTCATCTCCTTGTGGTTCTCCAATTGTGATGGTGCCAAAGAAAGATGGCACATGGAGAATGTGTGTCAATTACTGAGCCTTAAATAAAATCATGATGAAAAAATGATACCCTCTTCCTCGTATAGATGATTTACTTGATCAGTTAAAGAATGTTGTTTATTTCACTAAGTTGGATTTGTGCAATGGATACCATCAGATCAGGGTTGAAGAACAAGATGCATGGAAAATTTCCTTAAAAACAAGGATTTTTTGAGTGGTTAGTTATGCCATTTAGGATTTTTAATGCTCTGACAACCATCATGCGTGGGATGAATGATGTATTCGGGCCTTTTCTATATGATTTTGTGATTGTATATTTAGAAGACATTATTATATTTAGTGGGACTTGGGATGAACATGTAAGGCATGTAAAAAAAGTATTGGATACTTTGAAAAGGGAAAAGTTGTATGTTAAATTTTCCAAATGTGAATTTGGTAAGACTGCACTTGTGTACTTAGGTCATATTGTAGGATGAGGAAAATTGAAAATCGATCCTTCCAAGATTGATGTAATTGTAAATTGGCCTGAGCCCAAAAGTGTAACCGAAATACAAATATTCTTAGGTGTAGTCTAGTATTGGAGGAGATTCATTTCAAACTTCTCCTTTATATCAGCTCCTTTGCATGCCTTAACCAATGTGAAGAACACTTTTTAGTGGGGAGGAAAACAACAAAAAGATTTTGACACTTTAAAGGAAAAGATCAGTACTGCACCAACATTAGCACTCCTGAATCTTCAATAGCCCTTCAAGATTGAGACAGATGCCAGTGGGTACGCGATGGGTGTAGTATTGATGCAATATCGTAAGCCTATCTATTACCACTCTGAAACTTTAAAAAAATTTGTTGTTAACTATCCTACGTATGATAAAGAGTTGTATGCATTAGTTCAAAGCGTAAAGAAATGGAAGCACTACTTGTTAGGGAAGGAAAAAATCATACATACAGATCATCAACCTTTACAGTATCTCCAAGCACAAACCAAACTGAAACAATCTCGACATTACAAATGGATGGGTTTCCTACAACAATTTCATTTGGTAATCAAATACAAAAAGGGTACGAGTAACAAGGTAGATAATATGATTTCTAGACCTTCTATTGTTGCTTCTATTATTTTGAACAATGCTTCTTTATCTCATGATAGCTATGTGGAAAAATATGCCATTGATGAAGATTTTAAAGAAGTATATGAGAAGTTAACCCATGGTGCATAGGTAAAGAACTATTGTCTGCAGGGAAAACTAGTCTACCATCTTGGAAAAATATGTATTCCTACAAGTGAACTAGTCCATGTAGTACGAGAAGCTCACACTTTTCTTGTGTTGGGGAATTTTGGGGTAGGAAAAACTATGGCTCATGTGCAAAGGTTTTGTTACTGGCCTCAGATGAAAGAAATTATAACTAAATATATAAAGGGGTGTGTGATGTGTTCTACTTGAAAGCCCACTAATAGAAAATTGGGGCTATAATCACCACTTCATGTTCTATCCCATCCATGAGAAAGTATCTCCATGGATTTTGTAGGGGGTATACCAATGTCAAAAATGGTTTGTGACTATTTGTATTCCATTATCTCGGATCAATATACTCGATTCCTTGGGGATTTTTGGAAAATATTGTGGAGAATGATGGACACCAAGTTGAAGAGGAGCATTTCTTTCCATCCACAGATCGATGGATAGACATAGGTTGTTAACTGAACAATTTTACATTTGCTTCGAGGCTACTGCAACAAGCATCCCAAGTTATGGGATGAACAGATACCCTATGTACATCATGATTACAATTAAGCCTTACATTCCTCCACTCAGTGTTCTCCTTTTGAGACATGTTTTGGGTATTTGCCTAAGGTCCCTTTGGACATGATGTATTGGAGACATGTTGATTCAAATAAGAAAGGAATGAAGACAAAGACCACAAGTTCATCCAAAGGATCCAGTAGGTACATCAAGAAGTCAGGGAACAGTTGGAGAAAATTCAAGAACACTATAAATCTCAGCATGACAAACAAAAGGTTGATCATCAGTTCCAGGTTGGAGACCAGGTATGGCTTCACATCAACAAGGAGAGATTCAAGGGTAAAGGAAAGAAACTCAAGCCCTTCTGTTATGGAACCTTCACTATTTTGGAGACAAGTGGTACCAATGCTTTTCATCTAGATCTTCCACTGTATATGCATATCTACTCAATTGTAAATATGGAGAAATTGAAACTTTTTTAGACTCCCATGATCATGGATCAGGGTGAGGAAGTTTCAATACCTTGAGTTGATGAGTTTGCTCCTGAGTACTTGGATGAGTTAAAGGAAGATATAATCTTAGACAGAAGGATGAGTACTTCATGTAGGGGTGATGTTGATTATCTTCGAGTGGGCTTAAAGGGTACACATCCAAGAAAGGAAAAGTGGATTGAGAAGGACAAGGTGAGGGAACTCTTCCCTCACTTATCTGTTGATTCATGAAAGCTTTTGGTGGTCCAAAAATATCTCAGTGGGGAGGCATGATCCAAAAAGGATTTAGAGAAGACTAAGTATAACTCAGAACTCATAGAAGTAGCTCATGAAGCTCAAAATGGCCTCAACAGACAAAGAAAGGGAAAAAATTCAAAGTTCTAAAAACTCAATGAAATTGGCATCATCGGGAAGAGTGCATT
>SNQJ01S0083668.1:0-11333 GCA_010110895.2 Picea sitchensis
TTCTAGGCAATTGTGTCCTTCACTCTAGGATGACTTCACAGAGAATGAAACTTCTGCTCAGTGAAGGTCTTGGTGAAGATGTCTTCCGTCTGTTCTGCTAAAGGACAAAACTGTAAGTCGATGATCCCATTGTGGACTAAGTCCCAGATGTAGTGCATGTGGATCTCGATGTGCTTCATCCTCTGCCTCTGAACTAGATCTCTGCAGAACTTCAGAGTGTTTTGGTTGTCACACCATATGACGATCGACCAATTAAACTGAATTCCCAACTCGGTGAGAAAAAGTTGTAGCCACATAGCCCGAATGGTTATGCTAACTACCCCTATGTACTCTGCCTCGGCTGAAGATAGAGAAATGGAAGCTTACTTCTTTCTCGACCAACAGATAAGCCTGGAACCAAGACTGAGTGAGTAACCATATGTGGAATTGCGATCAGTACTATCACCAGCCCAGTCATAATTAGTAAACCCGATGAGATCTAATGTAGAGACTACTGCATAATGAATCCCAAAGATGATGGTGCCCTGTGCGTATCGAAGGATACACTTTGCAGCTTTCCAATGTAGCTCATGCAACTCCTGCATGAACCTGGAAACTACACCAACTGCATATGAGAGGTATGGTCTAGAGTGTGTGAGATACAACAAGCTCCCCACTAGCTATCTGTACAGTGTGTTTTCAACCAGTGGAGTCTCCCTACCATCCTCAAGTTTGACTCCTCATAGGAAAGGAGTCAGAGCAAACTTGCAATCTATCATGTGAAATATCTCAAAGAGATCTCATGCATACTTGGCCTGAGATAGTTTGATGTCTAATGCATCCTGACTAATCTTGATTCCAAGGAAGAAGTGTAGCGGACCCATGTTCGTCATCAAAAACCTATCATGTAGAATCCTCTTGACTACAGAAATCACTGAAGTTGAGTACTCATTGATCAAAAAGTCATCGACATACAGATCTAAAAGTAGAAGTGAATCAATCATCCTAAGCATGTAGACATTCGGGTCTGATTTACAATGTACAAAGTTTTGTGAAATTAGGTAGGATTCCATATTGGCATACCATGCCCTTGGAGCCTACTTGAGGCCATAAAGAGACTTCTTAAGTCGACAAACCAAAGATGAGTCCTTCATAAATTCTTGGGGTTGCTCCATGTAGATCTCCTCAGAGATATCATCGTGAAGAAATGCATTCTTCACGTACATCTGATGGACTTCCCATCCCTTGGCTGCCACAATGGCAAGTGCCAATCGTATGGAATTCATCTTCGCTATTGGAGAGAAGGTCTCATCATAGTAAATACCATGAAATTGCTGAAAGCCTTTGGAAAAAAGCCTGGATTTGTATCTTCTAATCTGTCCATCCATTGTGCTCTTGGTCCCATAGACCCATCTTCATCTGATAAGTTTCTTCCTAGAAGGAAGGGGAACCAAATCCCAATTCTAGTTCTCGAGGAGGTAGTTGTGCTCCTCCTGCATTGCAGATTCCCAAAAGGGATTTCCAGTAGACTCACCATAAGACTATGGATT
Organism: Picea sitchensis; assembly: GCA_010110895.2. Lineage (NCBI taxonomy): Eukaryota > Viridiplantae > Streptophyta > Pinopsida > Pinales > Pinaceae > Picea > Picea sitchensis. The sequence goes on from SNQJ01S0083668.1 coordinate 1,530, forward strand.
TGAAGACTTAACCAAGAAAAGATGACCGGAAGGAAATGGTTCAGTGGCAGTGAGTGCAACAGGAGGCTCCTCAAAATCAGATCGAGTCCTCCTAGTATCGGTTGGATCACCAACAAGATCCCCTACATATTGAAGAGTAGTCTGTGCCCACTTGGGCCTCTTCTCTAGCTCTGTAACTTCATCTGGATGCTATGACTTTGCATCTGACTATACTGACTCTGATTCATCTAATTCCTTTGAATCATAACTCTCGTTTGAAGAAGAGTCAACATGTGCATTTTCATCATCTCGGACAGGTGGAAGAATGAAGGTGTATGCATGCAGCTGCTGAGGTGCATGCGAGACAGTTTCCTCAAATTTGAAACTTCGTTCAATGATAAGCCAGTCCAAGGAAAGATAAATAAGCCTATATCCCTTCACACTATCGGGGTATCCAACAAAAATGCACTCAATTCTCTATGGATCAAGTGCCTTCCTCTTTTTAGAGGGAATCTGGGCCCATGCATGTGAACCAAAAATGAGAAAGTGGGTCACTTTCGGTTTGAGGCTGCTCTAAGCCTCATAGGGGGTCTTATCCTTGATAGATCTATGTGGAGATGTGTTTTGGATGTATGTTGAAAAATTAAGTGCTTTGACCCATAGTATCTGTGGTAGTGACTTTGCATGCAACATGCAAGATGCCATCTCCTTTAGAGATCTATTTTTCCGCTCAAAAACTCCCATTTGCTGCGGAGTATAGGGAACTATGTGTTTCAAATGAATCCCTGCCTCATGGAAAATATTATGGATCTCATGATTTACATACTCTCCCTTGTTATCGGTTCATAGGACCTTGATCTTATTTCTGGAATGTCTCTTAACTAAGGCTTTGAAATCTTTGAGGTGTTGAAAGACCTCAGATTTTTTTCTGATAAAATAGATCCATGTAAAACATGAGAAATCATGTACAAAAATGATAAAAAACCTCACTTTGATGATCGATGGATGTGGAAAAGTACCCATAAGGTCACTGTGGATCATATCTAAAGGTGTGGAAGTTTGTTGATACTTTCCTTTGTCAAATTTCTATTGAGGGTGTTTTCCGAGAACATATCCCTCACATACTCCATTGGAGAAATGGATGTATGGTAGACCATCAACCAATATTTTCTTTCTAAGTTGTTCCATGTATCTAAAATTCAAATGTCAAAACATTTCGTGCCATATCCTACTACTTTCATCAACATGAGTAAGCAGTAAACAAGAATCAGGTTCAATGAATTCAAAAAATGTATACAATCTTGACTAATGATTTACCTCATTGGTAGAAACCCTGGAGTTGATTTGCATGTCGTAGATGTCCATGGAATTTGGTTTGAATATTAATTTCTTTCCAGTGCAAAAATTTGTCATCTGATACACGGAGAGAAGGTTGATAGAAAGTTTGGGAACGTGAAACACATTCTTGAAGCTTCGATTGGTGAGTTCAATCCTTCCTTTTCTGGTGACTTCGACATAAGAGTTGTCCCCCATCAGAATAGGAGGACCTTTGCATGCATCCAAAGAAGAATATATTACTTCTGAGGTAGACATGTGATGTGATTCTCCTGAATCTATGATCCAAGCATCAAGATAGGAGTTGATTGCAATCAAGGCATGGCTAAAATTGCCTTTCTGAGAATTCAAATAATCTAGCTTCTTATTCTTGGCACCCTTGGGGATGTGATATCCAAGGTTGTTTTTCTGAAGTATTTGAGAAATCATATCTATTTTTTTTTTCATGCATGCAGATTCCGAATGGAATCCTTTGTGACAATACGTGAATTTCTCCCCTTTTCTTCCCTTTTCCCCTTTGGATTCGGAGGCATCGATGAAGGGTTTTGTGTACCCTTCCTTCTTTGTATGTGCATGATATTTCTATTTATCTTTATCTTTATATTTCTTATATTTTTGGCTCTTGTCATAAACAGTGAGTGCATGTGCCCTTGGGCCTTTGATTGTGCCCACGTTGATGAGCTTGGTTTGCTCCTGTGTCAAGGATTTGATAAAGTCCTCAAGATAAGGCATCTTCTAGGTGGCTCCAGAGGTGAATCTAATAGTATGGAATGTCGATACGAATACAAATAATTCAGGACCAAGATTGGAGATAATGGTGAGAAACATTTGTTTCTCCTCCTTCGATTTATCAACCCTGCAAGCTTTGAGTTGCGACAATAAATACTTGAATTTTGTAAAGAAATCTTGGATATTGTCAAAACTTTTTGGATATAGTGTGAGAAGCTCCACCTATAGCATGTGTCCCCTCATCTCATATTGTTTTCCAAATATCCCTTCCAAGGTGTTCTAGGTTTCATTGGGAGTCTTACAAGAAGATATATGAAAAAGGAGATCGAGAGAAATAAGACTGCAAATTGTTCCGAGTGCCTCATCCATGCGATTTAAATACTTGGATTTTTCTATGGCTGATGTCGATTCTATATCTATATTCAAGGTTAACCTGTACAACCCTATGGTTCAGAGATGTATGGTTTTTTTTCCTTCCATGCAAAATAGTTGTAAGGTGTAAGAATGAATTCTTTTTGGAAATCCATCTTTCCACTGTCTTCAATCTTTTGTACCTGCAAAACTTTTAGTGTAGCTTTTTCTTAGCAGTATGTCGGCTATAATGCCATGTAAGAGTTTTGAACCTTCACATAATAGATCTAGCTAAAAAATATTATACACATTTTCAGAGAGAGTTGGAGAAAGAAGAATAAGGAGAGAAAGAATGAAAGAATTCTCATTAACCGTTATGAATAATGAATAATTTACACATGATATACTCTATATAACTCAATGAGTGTGAACTGGAGGAGAAAAAATGCACCATAGTGGTGGTATAATGTGATATGGACACACACCAACAGTTACGGGAGTGAACTGCCACCTAGTATAGTCTCTCAGGAAGTTATAGGAGTGAACTGCCACTTAGTTGAGTTAACTAGTCAACTAGTCTTCAATTAACTGACTGAAAAAAGAGTAGTGAGGAGTTAACTCAGGGACTCAAGGGTAATGTGCTAGTATGGTGATGATACTAAGGCAATTTAAAATTATCATGGTGATGATCGCAATGTTTCATGGTGACAAAACCAATGCAACATCTAAACTCAACTCAACTAGTCAAACTTAAGTGTCAACTAAAAGAGAATATTCTCCAGGTGAAATATTCTCCCCTAAAATATAGGAGACTGGATAATTACTAATTATGGCTAATAAACAAGGAAAAACCTTGGGAAAAATAAATCCTTGGTGTGTGTGAAGTAACTCCAACAATGTGTGAGTCAAATTTGAGTCTAGAAACCCTCCCATGTTGTTAAGGCACGCAAATAGTCTATCCATGTCAAATTTAAGTGCATACAGAAATAGTTTGAAAACATTTCAACATTGGCCCCATTCATAGGTCATTGTTGCACATGTCTATTCCTAGTACAATTAGTGATTGGTTCGACAGTACACATGTCCCCACATCTAGTACTGCAAGGGAATATTTTTATGGTGTTGATTAAGAAATCAACAAAAAAGAGGGATTTTTCATGACAACTATGACACACGTACATTGTAGATACATAAATGTAGAACTTGAAAGAAAAATGAAGAAAAGAGACAAATTGTATCCCATGTGTACATTTGAAGATACTTGCAACTAATTAGCTATACTTGGAATGAGATCATCCATTTCCTTTTTTTATCCCATGTAAAGATTCTTGCGACGAATTAGTTGTACTATCGACGAACTTTTTTCGTCAATAGTATAGATAATTCGTCACAAGATTATTTACATTCTTCTCTCTTGCGATGATATCCTTTCCTTGTCTCTTGCCGATGAATTCCCTTCTTTGTCTCTCTTACCAACAAAAATGTTTGCATAAGTGATGGGTACTAAATTATCCTTGATTATTATCCTTGATTTTCTCCTCTAGTACCTATTCTACTTCTTTTCACACCACCATATATATCAATATTTCTTGAACGTTAAAAAGATCAACATCAACTTATAAGAGAATATGATAACAATATATTTCTATACTTCTATAGAGACTACTCTCTCTATGTTTTAAAAGATAACTACATGACACTACACTTAACTGGCAAATTCAACACTTGATGGTTTTAATTAGGATTCATTTATTATTTGGTTTATCAACTTGAAATTAAAGTTTGATACTTTTCAAGCTAGTTTTACCTTGAGTCAAATACAAATATGAAATTAGGAATCATTTACATATCTACTAGAACATATGAAAAACAAGGTTTATGGTGTACATGATGAATTGGTGATGGAAAAAAGTGGGTGTGTGAGTCAAATTTGAGTCCAAAAACCCTCCCATATCGTTAAGGCATGTCAATAGTCTATCCATGTCAAATTTCAGTGCATACAGAAATAGTTTGAAAACAACATTTTCTCCATTCATAGGTCATTGTTTCCCATGTCTAGTCCTAGTACAATTTTTGTTCCTTGTTCCTTTTAAAATTCGATCAACAATACACATGTCCTCGCATCTAGTACTGAAAGGGAGTATTTTTATGGTGTTGATTAAGCAATCAAGAAAAAAGATGTATTTTTCATCACAACTATGACACACATACATTGTATATACATTAATGTAGAACCTGGAAGAAAAATGAAGAAAGACTGATGCAAACTTAAAACTTGCATCAACCAATTTGTGTACTTTGAAAGAAAACTAGGGTTTCAATGAAAATTATATAGAAATGAAAAAAATGTTCATCAAAACTTCGTTGATGCAATACTATGACAACAACATTGATGACATCTACGATCATGATGGTATAAAAATGAAAGAGCTTCTCTTGGTTTCAAGAATAATTTATTCTCTACTAAACAAGGCCAACCACATGAAGGTGGAAGCTCATATGGCATGTCCCCTCCCCCTCACATAACTCTTAATTGATCCCCAATACCTAGTCTATAAAATAGAAAATAATCGAAAGAAACGTCCTAGTAAGATTCATGCATAGAAACTACAAAACCAAAAAGTAATGAAGGTAAATGAAATTGTGTGTTTGTAAATGATATTTTTAGTTTACTACATACTTTAGTATATTGGCAACTATTTCCAGGTTTCACATAATAATTAAAAAACATGTAACATAGGATATAAAAACGTCGCATAAAACTTAAAAAACATGTAATTAACCCATGTCATTATAAGTAAATTATTTTAAGAGAATAATTCATACAAATTAAAATATATAGTCATGAACCTAATCCAACATCAACATTTGTGTAATCATCCTTATTTTGTATCTTGATATTCTTCATCGAACTTGACATTTGTATCATCATCTGGTTCATAAATGATGTTGAAAGGATTGATGATATCATCATCATCATCAATGTCATTTTAGAGCATATTTCCATCAACATCATCATCAAGAATTGCAATATTGTCTCCTGTGCTTGGATCATGATCTTCTTCGTCTTCTTCATCTGTCGACCCTGCATGATCTTCTGTCTCTGTCTGATCTAGTGAATAATCTTCTTGATCTTCAATATCATCTTCTTCATGTAAATGAGTATACTTAATTGGCCTTCCTCTTGGATCATATATAACAACAAATGACCAATCCCTCTCACTTGGAACATTTGAGTAAAAGACCTGTTCACATTGGCTTGGAAAAACATAGCGATCATGTCCTCTTTATAACATCATTGTTTTAATCATTGTAAATCCGTTGGCATGTTGAACAACCGTTCTTTCCTCATCGCATTCATGCATTCGTAAGAATTACCATTTGACATCGAACATAACTAATTTGAAGGAATTAAAGTCACACTCAAGTATATCATTTAAATACCCATAACATCGATTTTCAGATTCTTGGGGATGTATGTCACTCCTGGAGGAAACATTAGTGACCTGGAATACTATAGTTATCCCACTATCATAATTTTTCCTGGTTTCATCCAATTGTTTGATGCAAAATTTATGACCATTGCACCACATAGCCTTGTGGTGTTTCAACTGCAATATGCCATATATGTAAAACATGCATTGTCAAGTAATAAATTAACATGTATATTTATATAACTTGGAAAGTATCTGAAAAATACAGTACACATGTTGTCACATTAATACAATATAAAATAACTGAATAAAATGGTTGAATTTGATTTCCTGTCCATCTTTCAAACCATATGCTAAATCAATTTTCCTTTGCGTAACATTGGAATCTATGTTACAACGAGCTTCTCTAACCAATTCAGACAGTCGTTTCCATGATAACCTACCTCCCTTATGTTGTTTACATCTTTCAATCCATACATTCATCCAATCAAGATTGTTTGCAATGTATAAATGCAGTGCATCCCACTCTTGAGCAACTGAATCAAAAAATCATAATTCACCAATATTAAATATTAGTTAGGGACGCCCATGCTAGGGATGATTTTAGAGGATAAATTTCTCTCATGGGCTAATTTTCCATGGTTTTTCCAAAAATGAGATTCTCTATTTTAAAAATGATTCACCCAAATTCTATAGGATAAAATTATTTTACCTCAAAAATTGCCAAAATTTTATAAAAACTATATAAAATACTTAGAAATTTGAATATTTTTACAAAAATATCGCCAAACATTTATAGTTGACATATGAAGGATTAGTATGATTCACCAAGGTTTCTACATTTTAAAATAAATTTCCATCCTTAAAATCATCCCTGGTCCATGCAGGTTATAAATATTGATAATTTATGAAATAACATATATTAATATATTAATGGGTATGATCATATACACAAAAAATGAAACTTCATATGTATTATTAATATAAATATCCACAATTATTAATATATTACCTCTCGTTTTTTTCATTCTACCTTTCCCCAACAAGTTCTCTTGATCTTCAACTTTTTTGATGGATTTCACATCCCAAATGCGATCCACTACATGCATAGTTGGCGTTGCTAATTTAGGAAGATACTGACTAATATACACCATGGATTGATATACCATATATCCCTCCACCATAGAACCCTCATGACATGCTCTTTGTCTAACCAACGCCTTCAATGATTTCAAGTGCCTCTCCACCATCCACATTGACCTTGTGTGAATAGGTCCATAAATTTCAATCTCCTCAACTTGGTGTATGATGTAGTGTTCTTGTGCATTGAAAAATGTTGGAGGTATATACTTTTGAATTTCACACATTAGATGAGGAATTTCTCTCTTCCAATACTTTATATCATCTTCATGGATTTCTTTCAATGACAACCATCTACATGAGATCATGACAGAAGAAAAATAACATGTTTAAACATAACATAATATAATATATTACATTACAAGTAAAACATGTGTCATTAAGTACAACAACAATTTGAAAGAAAAAATTTCATATAAATCACAACTACTTACCTCATGTATTTTGCAACATCATATATAACTTGTTTGACATTGTTGCCAAAGTCATTTGGGAGAGATATCGGTAGAACATAGTGTAACAAAAAAATGAATCGTTGTTTGTTTTGAACAAAGTAGACAAACAAAAATAAAAGAATTAAAATATGTATAAGGCTAATATATATAAATATATATACCAAAATTATTACCTTAATGAAGGTATGCCAATCACGTGTTTTTACCCCACCACATTTGTTGGCAAATATTTAACAGACAGTGAATGCTTGTCATTGATGGCAACTACAACAATGAAGATGGCATGAGTACAAAAAGTATGTAATAGATGAGAATTATGAGAAGACGTTGCAGAGAAGATTCGATTAAGCTCAGAAGATATAGTGCAGAGGATTGTTGACTGTAGAGAAGATTCGATTAAGCTCAGAAGAGATAGTGCAGAGGATTGTTGGAAGATTATCGATGGAAAGATTAGATTAAGCGGAACAAAGTAAGCTCGGGAGGAGAAGCAACATTTCTGATCGTTGGATCCCATTTACAATTCCCGATGACCGTCATATCAAGTGTTGATCGAGACTATTGATCCCATGCCATTTCAGGGTTTCACGAATCACGATTTGGAGAGGCAACTAACATAACCACTGAAATTGTGATATGTGAAATTATGACTTAATTGTAGCCGTCAGATAGAGGTTTGTTCTGGACCATTGATCCAACTCCACCTCGGAGCTTTGCCTATCGTGACTTGGAGAGGCTAGTAACATAACCACTGAAATCACGATTTAATCGCAGTCGTCAGATCGAGGTTTGTTCTGGGCTGTTGATCCAACTCCATCTCAAAGCTTCACCTATCGCATCTTGGAGAGGTAAGAAACATAACCATCAAAATCATGATATGCGAAATCACGATTTAATTGTAGCCGTCAGATCAAGGTGTGGTCTGGATCATTGATCTAAGATTCATTTCAGAATTTTTCCTATCGCAACTTCGAGTGACAAGGACCTCCATCGAAGGAATCACGAGATGCGAATTCACGATGAGATCTAGACCGTAGATTCATCAAAATCGTGGACCATTGATCTAAGATTCATTTCAGAGTTTCTCCTATCGCAACTTGGAGTGACAAGGACCTCCATCGAAGGAATTGCGAGATGCAAATTCACGATGAGATCTAGACCGTAGATTCATTGAGATCGTGGATCGTTGATCTCAGCTCCATCTCGGGGTTTTGGGGATAGCGTCTTGGAGAGTCGAGATGCCTCATCTCCAGACTCACGAAATACAAATTCGCGAAAATAACTTTTTGTGTAAGTGCTTCGTCATGGCCATGGTCATATAGAGGAAGGAGCTAGCGCAGAAATGATCTGTATCGAATCTTCAGAGATCACGACATGAAGTGTCGAGACAATTGGCCACATGATTGCCGAAATGACAAAACCTGATTTAAAGGCAGGATTAATAAAATTCATCCAACGGTGCAGATAAACTTGAATATGATCGGAGGGATACTGTTCTCTCTCACATATAATTCATCAGTTATGAATCGGTTAGCAAAATTGATTCATGATTCCTGATCGGTTGGCATTTCAGTTGCTTAGACTGTTTTATTTTTTCGAAGAATATGTGAAGTGTAACAAGATGTGGGTGTGGTGCATAAAATAAGTAGAGACAGACTGTGTAGGGTTGGAGGTTCTGGACGAAAAATGAATTAACCTGTAAGAAAGGGAAAATGACAGAATGCGTAGTGTGAGACTGAAAATATGCACAATGTGAGATTGAAAATGTGCGCAGTGTGATATGAAACTCAGAGAAGATTAACATATGAGGAAAATATTGAAACAGAGTAGAATGATAGAACAAGTTGAAGCAGAGCAGAATTGTAGAACAGGCAAAGGAAGAGAAGAACTGCAAATCAGTTAGAAGAAGACCAAATTTACAGAACATAGAAGAAATGGTAAGAATCGATTTATCTATGTAGTTGTCTGTTTATTTATTCATTCATATTCCAGGGTGGTTGGGAGGTGATAGAGAGGAATGTTGTCCTCAGAGGTTCAAGTGGGAACTTGAACACAGGGAGTTGTAGCTTCCATCTGGTTGCAGCCAGAGAAACCAGGGTGGCGGGGTTGTGCAGGGGAGAACAAGTGTTCTCTGTTATATAGGTTGGATCCTGTGTAACTGGAAGTTGGTGCTTCCATCCAGTTGGTGTTGGAACATTAGGGGAGTTGGTGCTTCCTTTTAGTGGGTGCTAGAGAAACAAGAGAGTTGGTGCTCTCAAACAAGTTGCAGCTTGTAAAATAGAGGTAGCAGCCTCACATTGATTTGGTGCTCAATTATAGATGATGTACATAACTTAAAAGATTGCCTATCATTTCGAAGAAGAAGAGGTTTTCTCCCTTTATGG
>SNQJ01S0083668.1:11343-35885 GCA_010110895.2 Picea sitchensis
CAGAACCTACATTGGATCTCATTAGGTTCACTGATTTTGACTGGGTTGGCGATAGCACTAATCACAAGTCCACATCTGGTTACTCACTCGGTCTTGGTTCCGGGCCTATCTGTTGGTCGAGCAAGAAGCAAGCTGCTATTGCTCTATCTTCAGCCGAGGCTGAGTAAAGAGGGGTAGTTAACATAACCATTCAGTCTATGTGGCTACAACATTTTCTCAGTGAGTTGGGCATTCAGTTTCATCGACCGATCGAGATCTAGTTCAGAGGCAACGGACGAAGCACATCAACATCCACATGCACTACATCCGAGACTTAGTACACGAGGGGATCATCAACCTACAGTTTTGTCCTTCAGCAGAATAGACGGCAGACATCTTCACCAAGACCTTCACTGAGCAGAAGTTCCATTCTCTGCGAAGTCGTCTTGGAGTCAAGGATACAGTTGCCTAGCAACTGTCAGTTCTTCTTCTTACATACATTGTACCTTGAGGGGGGGGGTTCCCATGAGGTTTTCCCTCTTTCCTCACTTTATTTCAGTGTATCTTTTGTATTTGGGTACCTAACATGGCCTCGTTCCCGGGACCCATTCTTTATTTTCACCATAGTGATGTTCAGGGGGGGTGTTGTAGTTACTTCACACACACCAAGGATTTATTTATCCTAACATTTTTCCTTGTTTATTAGTCATAATTATTCATTATCCAATCTCCTATATTTTAGGGGAGAATATTCCACCTAGAGAATATTATCTTTCAGTTGACACTTAAGTTTGACTAGTTGAGTTGAGTTTAGATGTTGCATTGGTTATGTCACCATTCAACATTGGGATCATCACCATGATAATTAGACCTTTCATTGGTATAATCACCAGACTATCACATTACCCTTGATTCCCTAAGTTATCTCCTCACTACTCTCTTTTCATCTAGTTAACAGAAGACTAGTTGACTAGTTAACTCAACTAGGTGGCAGTTCACTCTTGTAACTTCCTAAGAGACTAGACTAGGTGGCAGTTCACTCCCATAATTGCTAGTGTGTGTCCAGATCATAGTATACCACCACTATGGTGCATTGGTTCTCCTCTAGTGCACACTCATTGAGTTATACAAAGTATATCATGTGTAAATTATTCATTATTCATAACAGTTAATGAGAATTATTTCATTCTTTCTCTCCTTCTTCTTCTTTCTCCAATTCTCTCTGCAAATGTGTGTATTGTTTTTTAGCTATATCTATTCTGTGAAAGTTCAACACATTTACACATGCCCATTTTTTTCCATCATCATTTCATCATGTAAACCATAAACCCTATTTTTCTTTCAAAGTACAAAAATTAGTTGATGCAACTTTTAAGTTTGTGTCATCCTTTCTTCATTTTTCTTTCAGGTTCTACATTAATGTATATACAATGCATGTGTGTCATAGTTGTAATGAAAAATCCCTCTTTTTCGTTGATTACTTAATCAACACCATAAAAATACTCCCTTGTAGTACTATATGTGGGGACGTGTGTATTTTCGAATGAATTTTAAAAGGAACAAGGAACAAAAATTGTACTAGGACTAGACATGGGCAATAGTGACATGTGAATGGGGCCAATGTTGAAATTGTTGCAAACTAATTCAGTATGCATTGAAACTTGACATGGATATACTATTTGCATGCCTTAACGATATGGGAGGGTTTCTGGACTCAAATTTGACTCACACACACACTTTTTTCCATCATCAATTCATTATGTAAACCATAAACCCTATTTGCCTTTCAAAATACACAAAATTGTTGACACAAGTTTTAAGTTTTCATCAGTCTTTCTTCTTTTTTCTTTCAAGTTCTACATTAATGTATATACAATGTATGTGTGTCATAGTTGTAATGAAAAAACCCTCTTTTTCATTGATTGCTTAATAAACACCATATAAATACTCCCATGTAGTACTAGATGTGTGGACGTGTGTACTGTCGAACTAATTTTAAAAGGAATAAGGAATGGAAATTGTACTAGGACTAGACATGGGCAACAATGATGTGTGAATGGGGCCAACATTGAAATTTTTTCAAACTATTTATGTATGCACTAAAATTTGACATGGGTAGACTATTGGCATGCCTTAACAATATGGGAGGGTTTCTAGACTCAAATTTGACTCACACACCCACTTTTTTCCATCATCAATTCATCATGTAAACCATAAACCCTATTTTTAATATGCTCTAGTAGATATGTTAATGATTCCTTCTTTTATATTTTTATTTGACTCATGGTACAACTAGCTTGCAAAGCATCAAATTTTAATTTGAAGTTGATAAACCAAATATGAAATGAATCCTAATTAAAACCATCAATTGTTGGAATTTGTCATTTAAGTGTAGTGTCATGTAGTTATCTTTTAAAACATAGAGAGAGTAGTCTTTATAGAAGTAGATAAATATATTGATATTGGATTCTCTTCTAAGTTGATGTTGATCTTTTTAACCTTCAAGAAATATTGATATATATGGTGGTGTGAAAAGAAGTAGAATGGGTACTAGAGGAGAAAATATGTTGAAATAATGTAACTGTGAAGAGCATTCTTATTATTATTTTATTATTGGATTAAATCCCCATTGCAGATTAATCATGTCATTACTATTATTATTGTTATTGGATTAATCCCCATTGAGGATTAATCATGTTGGTAATTGTATAAGGACCAAATCCCCTTTTGTGGATTGGTCATCGGACAATTACAAAGGACAGAATAAGAAGTCGGCCCCAACAGTTATAATGGAAATTGCTGATTATATTGATTTAATTCGTGGGTGGTTTACAGTTGGTGCCTGCCAGTTGTGACCTTTCACCGCGTGCCATTCTTGTATAAATAAGAGGTTAGAGCCTCACTTCAAACACACAAATCACTTGCTCATTATCTTATGAGGCAAGTACAATTAGAATTTGGAGAGAGAGGAGAAAGAGTGGCATCTCTTGGAGGAGACTATCTGTATTGGTTTGATTTATCTCTTGAACATTGTATAAGTATTTATGATAAGGAAGTTTTTATTTGGGTTTCTTCCCTAGAAGTTTCCCAAGATAAATGTTATTGTGCTTGTAGATGTGTATTTCTAGGTGGTCTTGTTCTTATTATGCTCTTATCTATTGAAATGCAAGAACTATAATAATGGCATAAACATTAACTTGTAATTATCGAGCCAACCTAGAGGCACAATTTACAAGAGGAAAAACATCATTATTCTAGTACCCAAAAATTAGGGTTTTGCAAAGTGAATATTTTCATCCCTAAGCACCTAGAAAGTTGTGCCCTCTCCCCAAGGATCATTTTTGCCAAACCTTTTACGTTAACATATCTCACGAAGGCTGAAACCTAGTTTCACAAGTACCGAGAGAAAACCCGGTGTGTACCAAAGTACCAAAGTGCAGAGAAAACGGGAAGCGCAGGTCCAATCCGCAGATCAAGTTTTCGGGGGTAAAAGTTGGATTTTCAAAATTTATTTGCACTAGCTAACTTCGCCTCAGCTCGGTGCATCTAGATCCTAGATTAGAATTTCAAAATTGAAGTTTGAAAAATTAGGGTTTCCTCATAAAACCCTAAGTTCTTGATTCTGATTCGGCATCGATTCTTGATTGCAGTTCGAGAACTAGATTCGTTGCGATTTAAAGCTATGATTTCACCCGATTCGCGACCACAGAACCAATTACAATCACTCTCTTAGAAGTTTTTGGTAATGAATTACGCTACTACGAGATGGAGCAACACTACACACCAAATGTTATCTAAGGTATGTACTCACATATGGTTAATGGTTAAACCCTAAAGAGTATTTGCGAGGAGAAGGGATCTTTTCCATAGATCCGAGGAAAGGATCTCAAGATCAACACATTGAGGAGGAATGATGCGAGCCAGGTGTGATTATTCTAATATGCATCTATTTTTATGAAATTATCTTGATCAATGTTGCATGTTGAAGCTGAATAAATAATTAGAAAGGATTAAAAGGATCATGAGAGAGATTATCCTCTAACCTAACCTTTTGTCAAGATAGCATGTGTCTTAACGAGTACAACAGACGGGTTGAAGAAAGTACTCATCACATCAGTGAAGGAGACCTGAAAGAAAAGCAAGCACTCTCTCTTAGGAATAAGGCTCGAGTTTTGATTAATCAAGATTCAAAGGTACACATGACAAGCTAATGACTTTATTTGAGATGAAATCGTGGTAAAGTATTATACTTGATAACATGTGAGAATACTTTAACTGATATGACTACTGACTCCTCTAGGAGAAACCTTGTGTGTTAGTTTTTGATTGCCATGGAAGAATGCTTAGTCACAACACTAAGAGTGTTGACCCCATTTAAATATTAGTATTCCTTACCTGCTTTAATCTTTGCTAAAATTATAAGTAATAAGCTCTAAAGAACTCTTTGTGATGATTGTTCGTGTTATTGCTTTATATTATCAATAAGGATATTATTCTTGCTTATTGAACGTGTAACAAGTGCAGGAAGCTATAGAAGGTTAGCCGAGAGAACTAGCGTGCTAAAGGAGAGATCATAAATGAAGAAATCATCGGTGGAAGTAGGTGGGTCACTTTCGAAACTTCCATGACCCAGCTATTGAAGAATCATGTGAACTCGAGGAAGATTGGCTCACATCAACTAAAAGGCGCTACATACATATGCAAAGTTGTCACAGTTTTACTAGAACTCAAAGGTGATCATGAGGCATATGCAATGGATGTGCACAAAGGGAAGAACATCAAGAACTCATTTCCAAAGAGGGACAACAAAGTGAGAAGGAGTCCTAGAACTCATTCCATTCGAGGATGTATGTGGCCCAATGCCATCATCCTCCATTAATGGGTATGTATACTATGTATCATTCATTGTGATTATTCTCATAAAAGACACGGATATATTTGAAGTGTTCAACAAGATCAAGGGAATTCAAAACCTTGATAAAGAACCTTTATGAAAGGAAGATTAAGATACTCAATTCAGGATAATGGAGGAGAATATACCTCGAGAAAATATCATGAACTTACACGCAAATATGTTGGGATCAAGATCCCCCAACAAAATGGTGTAGTTGAGCAGGAAAGTGAGAACCATCTTTGGAAGTTGTGAAGACTATGATCAAGATCTTCCTATGTGTATGGGGAAAGAAGCAATGGCGGTTGTTTATGTGAAGAACCGATAGTCCCATAGTGCACTTGGGATCAACCCCCGGAAAAGAAATGTTCACGGAAAGAAACTAGGAAGGTAAGCCATCTCAAAATATTTGGTTCATCCAGGTGTTTATCCATATACCAAAGAGAAAAGAAACATTTGGAACCCCTCTTGGAAAGAAGGGAATATTTGTGGGATGTGTGAAATTATCAAGGCCTTGAGGAATATACATACACGGTCACCTCCATATTGAGATTAGCATGGACGTGACCTTTTATGAATAAGTTGCACTTAAGAGAAATCGAGAAGATTCCATATTGAAGAGGTATATGAAGAGACTGTAAAATCGAGGGACAAGGAATCGTAGGGGAAGTTCCCAGGGCTGCAGAACTTGTAAGGGAAGTCACAACTTCCCCAGATGAGGAGAGACTCTTGAATATTATGATATAACAGAAGTTCAAAACCTCCTCAAATGACCTTCTCCCCATAAAGAAATCCTGCTTGGGCAGAGAGATTATTCAATATGGAGAAAAATATGGTGTTCGAAGGAACCATGGGGAGCTCCGGATGAAAGACCAAAGCCATTCTCAGGTTACATGGCTTTGATGTGCAAATCTGCTTGATGAAGAACACACATTCTTTGAAGAGGCCATCGAGAAGAAGGGAATGAAGGATGCCATGATAGAGGAATACCAATCCATAATAAAGAATGATGTATGGGAAATTGTTCCCGAGACCAAAGAAATAAGGATGTGGTATCATCAAAATGGATCTTCAAGATAAATCATGCTACTGATGGAAGTATTGAAATATAAAGAAAGATTTAATGCATTTCGTGGATTTTCTGGAAGGAAGGAATCGACTATGAAGACATTCGCTCCTATGGCCAAATACACTCCGATCAAAACCATCATAGCTAGCATGAGATGAAATGGAAGGCATGAGATGGATGTGAACAACTTTACGGAATGGTGTCATTGAATAGGAAGTGTATATAGAGCAGCAAATGTTGAGGTTGAATATAGGAAGTCTCATGTCAACATCCAATTGAAGAAATCATTATATGTATTGAAGCAAGTTCCCAGAGCTTCGTATGGCCGTATAGACGGAGTTTCTTGGCAGCTTGGGCTTTACCAAGTAAAGAAGATTCAAATATCTACTTAAAGATCATGGAGAATGAACCCGGTAATACTATTCGTATGTGGATGACTTATTCTTAAGCTTGGAAGAAAATCATCAACTGAATGTAAGCGAGACTTGCCGTTGATTTGAAGTAAAATACCTTGGCCTAATGCATTGGTTCTTAGGTCTTGAGGTATGGCGGTCCGGAAAAGAATGTTACAACAGCAAAGGGAAGTACCGCGGTGAAATCTTAAAGAGATTAGGCATGCTAGAATACAAGTCCATGAATACTCCCATGGAAGCAAAGGCATTTTGCTAGTCGATGCCGTTAGATTTGATAGATGCCACTTTCTGTCTGAATAGATTATTGGATTGTTTATGTACGTGACGAATACCAGACCCGGACATATTTTACGGTGAACGCCTTGATTCAGTTTCTAGTAGAGCCCGGACATGTTCATCTAGTGGTTTGCAAAACATGTGATAGGGTACCTTAAAGATACAGTGGATTATGGTCAGTATGATGGAGATCCTTGACTTCCTGCTTGGTGGATATCACCCGTCTGATTAGGCCGAGGCGTTAGCGACAAAAAGCACTTCCGAATGTTGTTCGGTTTGGGATCGGCTATGATCGTGACAAAGTAGGAAGAAATCAGTATTTCTCTCAACAGTGATGCATTTCCATGTTAAAGGCTGCGAAGTTATATGGCTTTGAAATTTGTTGACAGACCTATTTTATTTGGAGATGAGAAGAGAAATCGTGATCCTATGTGACAATCAAAGTGCATTTAAAATGACAAAGAATCACGTGTTCCATGATGAATTGAAGCACATAGAGATCCACTATCATTTCATCCCGACATGAATTACAGAGAGAAGACCTTGAAGCTCCGATTACATTATACGGATGAATGGGTTGTTATGTGATGACTAAGCCTCTATCTCATAAAGAAGTTTGAACACTTTTCGAGATAACCTTAGTATTGTCAGAAAGGACCTTCCTAAAAGGGGAGTAGATGTATTCCTTGCTTTTGACCTCGGTATTAGACGTAAAGAAAGATGAGTCGTACTTCTGACCTCTGAGTTAGATGTAAATCATGGCGCCCGTGTGATCCCTTGCCCGGCCTGGCTATTAAGGCGTAAAGCAAGATAGTCATGCTTCTGACACACCGTTGTTAGGCGTTACGGCGCGTAATATGATCATATTTAGAATCGTTGTTAGACGTAAAGCAAAGATGAGTCATGCTTCTAACAAATAGGTCAGAAGAAAAACTCATCTTTCTTTACGTCTAACCTCATTGTTAGATGTAAAAGCAAGATGAAGTTATGCCCGACCCTAGTTGTTAGGCGTAAACATACTTGTCGTTAGTTCGCTGCCGACCTCATTGTTGGGCAATAAAGCAAGATGAGTCATGCCGACTAGTTGTTAGGCGTAAAAAACACGACATTATGATTCCTGCTTCTAACCCTCGTTGTTAGATGTAAAGTGAGATGTTTATGTGTTCCTTTCTTCGACCTTGTTGTTAGCGTTATAAAGAAAGATGGAGTCAATGGCAGGCTGGTTATTTAGGCGTAAAACGCTGACTTTGATTCCCTCACTTATGACCCTGGATTGTTAGGCGTAAAGTGAGATGATGATATTACTTTCTTCGGCCTGGTTATTCTTGGAAGCGTAAAGAAAGATGCTTGATACGACAGCGAGCTTCGGCTTAGCATATGACATTGAGCTAGTGTAGTACTATGATGTGACAACCTAGTGTTGTAATGAGGTATCATTTCTACTAATACATATTTGATGCACGGATGATGGTAGCATTCTAGCCGAGAATGATGATGCTCACGATGAAAACTTTTTGATGACTACGTAAATTTGCTGAACAATGGTTCAAGATGATGATGATACTATCCTCCGGATGCCACCATTGATGATCACGGACATCTCGCTTGATGTTGATGAAGAATACCATTCTTGTTAAAGGGGAGTATTGAAATAATATGGCCTTGAAGAACATTCTTATTATTATTTTATTATTGGATTAAATCCCATTCACAGTTAATCATGTCATTATTATTATTATTGTGTGGATTAATCCCATTGGATTAATCTAATGTGAGCAATTATGGGACCAGTCCCCCTTTTGCGGTTTTTCATGAACAATTACAAAGGACCGAGGAAATAAAGTATTTGGCGGTTACAATGGAAGACCCATAATTAGTAGGTGGGTTTACCCACCGAGAATGAGAAGTCGGCCACGCGGTATGACCTTTCCTACGTGCCAATCTTGTATAAATAAAAAGACTGGCGCCTCGCTTCCTTTCACACGTGCCAATCTTGTATAAATAAGAGGCTAGCGCCTCACTTCAAACACACAACTCACTTGCTCATTATCTTATGAGGCAAGCTGCAATTAGAATTTGGAGAGAGGAGAAGAAGAGTGGCGCATCTCTTGGGAGGACTATTTGTATTGGTTTGAGTTATCTCTTGAACATTGTATAAGCTATTTATGATAAGGAAGTTTTTGTTGGTTTTTCTTCCCCTAGAGGGTTTCCCAGGATAAATGTTATGTCTCTTGTGAATGTGTATTTCTCAGTGGTCTTGTTCTTATTATGCTCTTATCTATTGAAATGCAAAGAACTATAATAATGGCATAAACATTAACAAAATCAAGGATAATTGAGTAGCCTTCACTTATGCAAAAAATTTCTTCGACGAGAGAGACAAAGAAGGGAATTCGTAGGAAAGAGGCAAGGAAAGGATATCATCGCAAGAGCGAAAAATGTAAATAATCTTGTGACGAATTAGCTATACTATAGATGAAAAACGTTCATCGATAGTATAGATAATTCATCGCAAGAATATTTACATGGGATAAACAAAGGAAATGGATGATGTGGTTCCAAGTATAGCTAATTTGTCGCAAGTATCTTCAAATGTACACATGGGATACAATTACTCGCCTTTCTTCATTTTTCTTTCAGGTTCTACATTAATGTATATACAATGTATGTGTGTCATATTTGTCATGAAAAATCCCTCTTTTTCGTTGATTGCTTAATCAACACCATAAAAATATTCACTTGCAGTACTAGATGTGGGGACATGTGTACTTTCGAACCGAACATAAATTTTACTAGGACTAGACATGCGCAATAGTGACCTGTGAATGGGGCCAACTTTGAAATTTTTTCAAATTGTTTCTATATGCACTAAAATTTGACATGAATAGACTATTTTCATGCCTTAATGACAAGGGAGGGTTTCTAGACTCAAATTTGACTCACACGCCAACTTTTTTCCATCATCGTTTCATCATGTAAACCATAACCCCTAATTTTCTTTCAAAGCACATGAATTTGCTGATGCAAGTTTTAATTTTTCACCAGCCTTTCTTCATTTTTATTTCATGTTCTACATTAATGTATATACAATATATGTGTGTCATAGTTGTGATGAAAAATCCACCTTTTTCATTGATTTCTTAATCAACACCATAAACATACTCCCTTGAAGTACTAGATGCAGGGACGTGTGTACTCTTGAATGAATTATAAAATAAACAAGGAACGTAAATTGTACTAGGACTAGATGTGGGCAACAGTGACATGTGAATAGGGCCAACGTTGAAATTTTTGCAAACTATTTCTATATGCACTAAAATTTCACATGGATTGACTATTTGCATGCCTTAACGATATGGGAGGGTTTATGGACTCAAATTTGACTCACACACCCACTTGTTACCATCATCAATTCATCATGTAAACCATAAACCCTATTTTTCTTTCAAAGTACACAAATTGGTTGACGCAAGTTTAAAGTTTGCATAAGAATTTCTTCATTTTTCTTTCAGGATCTACATTAATGTATATACAATGTGTGTCATAGTTGTGATGAAAAATCCCTCTTTTTGGTTGATTTCTTAATAAACACCATAAAAATACTCCCTTGCAGTACTAGATGCGGGGACATGTGTACTATTGAATGAATTTTAAAATGAACAAGGAACGGAAATTGTACTAGGACTAGACATGGGCAATAGTGACCTGTGAATGGGGCCAGCATTGAATTTTTTTCAAACTGTTTCTCTATGCATTGAAATATGACATGGATATACTATTGGCATGCCTTAACGATATGGCAGGGTTTTTGGACTCAAATTTGACTCACACAACCCTTTTTTCCATCATCAATTCATCATCTAAACCATAAACCCTATTTTTCTTCAAAGTACACAAATTGGTTGACGTAATTTTTAAGTTTGCATCAGGATTTCTTCATTTTTCTTTCAGGTTCTACATTAATGTATATACAATGTATGTGTGTCATAGCTGTGATGAAAAATCCCTCTTTTTCCTTGATTTCTTAATCAACACCATAAAAATAATCCCTTGCAGTACTAGATGAAGGGATGTGTGTACTGTTGAATGAATTTTAAAATGAACAAGGAATGAAAATTGTACTAGGACTAGACATGGGCAATAGTGACCTATGAATGGGGCCAACATTGAAATTTTTTCAAACTGTTTCTTTATGCATTGAAATATGACATGGATAAACTATTGGCATGCCTTAAGGATATGGGAGGTTTTCTGGAATAAAATTTGACTCACACCCCCACATGTGTATTGTCGAATGAATTTTAAAAGGAACAAGGAACAAAAATTGTACTAGGACTAGACATGGGCAATAGTGACATGTGAATGGGGCAACATTGAATTTTTGCAAACTATTTCAGTATGCACTGAAATTTGACATGGATAGACTATTTGCATGCCTTACTGATATGGCAGGGTTTTTGGACTCAAATTTGACTCACACAACCACTTTTTTCCATCATCAATTCATCATGTAAACCATAAACCCTATTTTTCTTTCAAAGTACACAAATTGGTTGACGCAAGCTTTAAGTTTACATCAAGATTTCTTCATTTTTCTTTCAGGTTCTAAATTAATGTATATACAATGTATATGTGTCATAGTTGTGATGAAAAATCCCCCTTTTCCCTTGATTTCTTAATCAACACCATAAAATACTCCCTTGCAGTACTATATGTGGGGACGTTTGTACTGTTGAACGAATTTTAAAATGAACAAGGAACGAAAATTGTACTAGGACTAGACATGGGCAATAGTGAGCTGTGAATGGGGCCAACATTGAAACTTTTTCAAACTGTTTCTCTATGCATTGAAATATGACATGGATAGACTATTGGCATGCCTTAATGATATGGGAGGTTTTCTGGAATCAAATTTGACTCACATGCCCACTTTTTTCCATCATCAATTCATCATGTAAACCATAAACCCTATTTTTCATATGTTGTAGTAGATATGTTAATGATTCCTAATTTCATATTTGTATTTGACTCAAGGTACAACTAGCTTGCAAAGTATCAAATTTTAATTTCAATTTGATAAACCAAATATGAAATGAATCCTAATTAAAACCATCATGTGTTGGAATTTGTCATTTAAGCGTAGTGTCATGTAGTTATCTTTTAAAACAGAGAGAGAGTAGTCTTTATAGAAGTAGAGAAATATATTGATATTGGATTCTATTCTAAGATGATGTTGATATTTTTAACCTTCAATAAATATTGATATATATGGTTGTGTTAAAAGAAGTAGAATAGGTACTAGAGGAGAAAATCAAGGATAATTTAGTACCCATCACTTATGCAAACATTTTCGTCAGCAAGAGAGAAAAAGAATGAAATTTGTCGACAATATAAAAGGAAAGGATATCATCGCAAGAGAAACAAATGTAAATAATTGTGTGATGAATTAGCTATACTATCGATGAAAAACATTTGTCGATAGTATAGCTAATTCATCGCAAGAATATTTACATGGGATAAACATAGGAAATGACTGATGTGGTTCCAAGTATAGCTAATATGTCGCAAGTATCTTCAAATGTACACATGGGATACAATTTGTCACCTTTCTTCATTTTTCTTTTAGGTTCTAGATTAATGTATGTGTGTCATAGTCGTCATGAAAAATTCATCTTTTTCGTTGATTGCTTAATCAACACCATAAAAATATTCCCTTGCAATACTAGATGTGGGGACGTGTGTACAGTAAAACCGAACAGAAATTGTACTAGGACTAGACATGCGCAACAGTGACCTGTGAATGGGGCCAATGTTGAAATTTTTTCAAACTATTTATGTATGCACTCAAAATTGACATGGATAGACTATTTTGATGCCTTAACGACATGGGAGGTTTCTAGATTCAAAATTGACTCACACACCCACTTCTTTCCATCATCATCTCATCATGTAAACCATAAACCCTATTTTTATTTCAAAGTACACAAATTGGTTGACGCAATTTTTAAGTTTGCATAAGCCTTTATTCATTTTTGTTCTAGGTTCTTCATTAATGCATATATAATGTATGTGTGTCATAGTTGGGATGAAAAATCATTGTTTTTCGTTGATTTCTTAATCAACACCATAAAAATACTCCCTTGCAGTACTAGATGCGGGGAAATGTGTACTGTCGAACTAATTTTAAAAGGAACAAGGAACAGAAATTGTACTAGGACTAGACATAGGCAACAGTGACATGTGAATGGGGCCAATGTTGAAATTTTTGCAAATTGTTTCTGTATTCACTGAAATTTGACATGGATAGACTATTCACATGCCTTAACGATATGGGAGGGTTTCTGGACTCAAATTTGACTCTCACGACCACTTTTTCCCATCATCAATTCATCATGTAAACCATAAACCCTTTTTTTCTTTCAAATTACACAAATTGGTGGACGTAAGTTTTAAGTTTGCATTAGTCTTTCTTCATAATTCTTTCAAGTTCTACATTAATGTATATACAATGTATTTCTATCAAAATTGTGATGAAAAATCCCTCTTTTTCGTTTATTTCTTTATAAAAACCATAAAAATACTCCCTTGCAGTACTAGATGCAGGGACGTGTGTATTGTCAAATGCATTTTAAAAGGAATAAGGAACAAAAATTTTACTAGGACTAGGCATGGGAAACAATGACCTATGAATGGGGCCAACATTGAAAGTTTTTCAAACTTTTTCTCTATGCATTGAAATATGACATGGATAGACTATTGGCATTCCTTAATGATATGGGAGGGTTTCTGGAATCAAATTTGACTCACACACCCACTTTTTTCCATCATTAATTCATCATGTAAACCATAAACCCTATTTTTAATATGTTCCAGTAGATATGTTAATGATTCCTAATTTCATGTTTGTATTTGACTCAAGGTACAACTAGCTTGCAAAGTCTCAAATTTTGATTTCTAGTTGATAAACCAAATATGAAATGAATCCTAATTAAAACCATCAAGTGTTGGAATTTGTCATTTAAGTGTAGTGTCATGTAGTTATCTTTTAAAACATAGAAAGAGTAGTCTCTATAGAAGTAGAGAAATATATTGATATTGGATTCTCTTATAAGTTGATGTTGATCTTTTTAACCTTAAGGAAATATTGATATATATGGCGGTGTGAAAAGAATTAGAATATGTACTACAGGAGAAAATCAAGGATAATTTAATACCCATCACTTATGAAAACATTTTTCGTTGGCAAGGGAGACAAAGAATGGAATTCATCAGCAAGATACAAGGAAAGGATATCGTCCCAAGAGCGATGGATGTAAATAATCCTGCTACGAATTAGCCACACTATTGACGAAAAAAGGTCGTTGATATTATAGCTAATTTGTCACAAGAATATTTACATGGGATAAACAAAGCAAATGGATGATGTGGTTCCAAGTATAGCTAATTCGTCGCAAGTATCTTCAAATGTACACATGGGATACAATTCAGCACCTTTCTTCATTTTTCTTTCAGTTTCTACATTCATGTATATATAATGTATGTGTGTCATAGTTGTCATGAAAAATCCCTCTTTTTCATTGATTTCTTAATAAACACCATAAAAATATTCCCTTGCAGTACTAGATGTGGGGACATGTGTACTGTTGAACCAAACATAAATTGTACTAGGACTAGACATGCGCAACAGTGACCTATGAATGGGGCCAACTTTGAAGTTTTTTCAAACCATTTCTGTATGCACTGAAATTTGATATGGATAGACTATTTGCATGAATTAATGACATGGGAGGGTTTCTGGACTCAAATTTGACTCACATGCCCACTTTTTTCCATCATCATTTCATCATGTAAACCATAAACCCTATTTTTCTTTCAAAATACACAAATTGGTTGACGCAAGTTTTAAGTTTTCATCAGCCTTTCTTCATTTTCATTTTAGGTTCTACATTAATGTATATACAATGTATGTGTGTTATAGTTGTCATGAAAATCCATATTTTTTGTTGATTTCTTAATCAAACACCATAAAATACTCCCTTGTGGTACTAGATGTGGGGACATGTGTATTTTTGAATGAATTTTAAAAGGAACAAGGAATGGAAATTATACTAGGATAAGACATGGGAAACAGTGACATGTGAATGGGGCCAACGTTGAAATTTTTGAAAACTATTTATGTATGCACTCAAATTTGACATGGATAGAGTATTTTCATGCCTTAATGATATGGGAGGGTTTTTGGACTCAAATTTGACTCACACACCCACTTTTTTCCATCATCAATTCTTCATGTAAACCATAAACCCTATTTTTATTTCAAAGTACACAAATTGGTTGACACAAGTTTTAAGTTTGCATCAGTATTTCTTCATTTTTATTTCAAGTTCTACATTAATTTATATACAATGTGCGTGTGTCATAGTTGGGGCAAACCCATTCTCCCCTAATTTCTGCTTGACCTACCGGTCTTGGATCATTCAATATGGTGAGTCGAATCGACTCTTCGAGTCCCTATGGGTAACCAAAATTACTATACACAGGCCCCATTCACAACCTCTATGAGCATAGATGATTTTAGGGGCTAAATTTCACAAATGGGCTAATTTTCCATGTTTTTTCCCAGAAAAAGATTCGCTAATTTCCATTTTTTCTAAAAATGATTTGCCCAAATTCCATATAATAAAACTATTTTACCTTAAAAAACGCCAAAAAATTATAGAAACTATATAAAATCCTTAGAAATTTGAATATTTTTACAAAACTATAGCTAAACATTTTACATTTTGCATATTAAGGACTAGTAATATTAGCCCATGTTTCTACATTTTGATATAAATTTTCATCCTTAAAATCATCCCTGTCTGTGAGCCTAGTCAAACCTTGTGAGCCATGAGAAAAATTCAAGGCATCTAGAAAAAGTTAGGTTGAATATAAAATTCCTATAAGCTAGAAACAAATGATATTCCTAATATTGAAAGTGATATAAATGTATTGATCTAGTGCGTTGGCACGTGTAACATTATCCACCATAAAGAGATTTTTTAATTTCCTTGTAAAGAGTCGAGTTGTAAATGAAGTCTCAAGTCTAGTTCTATTTTCGAACTAAAGTGTCAAGCTGAGTTGTAAATGAAGTCTTAAGTCTAGTTCTATTTTCGAACTAAAGTGTAATGCAAAGCTGAGTTGTAACTGAAGTCTTAAGTCTAGTTCTATTTTTGAACTAAAGTGTAATGTTGAGTTGTAACTAAAGTCTCAAGTCTAGTTCTATTTTTTAACTAAAGTATACTAGTCTCAAGTCTAGTTCTATTTTTTAACTAAAGTATACTAGTCTCAAGTCTAGTTCTATTTTTGAACTAAAGTGTAATGCTGAATTGTAATTGAAGTCTCAAGTCTAGTTCTATTTTCGAACTAAAGTATACCAGTCTCAATTCTAGTTCTAAGTTCGAACTAAAGTCTGAAGTTGAGTTATGATTAAAGCATGCAAAGAAGTTACTAATTCGAGCCTCTCCTCTTCTCCTCTTCAGCCTATATAAATAAAGGTCGACCCCTCTCTTCAACACAGTTTGATATGCAGGTTAAGGGTGAAGCAATAGAGGCGGATATCAGTGATAAAGAGGTAGAATACCAAAGAATCATATCAGAAATAGAGGCTACATATTAGAGGTGTATATCAATAGCATATTATTGTTTTATATCAACAATAGAGGCAACATATTAGAGGCATATTTCAGCAAGGTCTCTTAGGTATTTGTCAGGTCAGATTCATCTTGGCAAGCCCTTTAAGAGAAAAACATTCATGGTAGATATTTGTAAGTGATCTTACATTATTAATGTAATAAGGGAATATCGTTTGTTGGGGGTTTTCTCCCTGTATAGGGTTTTCCCAGGGTATATGTATTTTTGATGTGCATGCTTACTTATCTACATAGTTATTGCTATTCGGTTATGATTTGGTATTGTTGAAATGTATTAATCTGGAATCGAAGTGTTGAAGAAAATAAAAGAATTAATCTACAAAAGAAATCAAGCTCATAATTTAACATGGTATTAGAGCTTAGGGTGTGTTAAACGTGTTGAAGTGCAGCATAAGGTACACAAAGATCCAAGCTAGCTTGATTAAGTTTCTATTGTGAATTCCATGGCATCATCCATTTCAGTCAGGGTCGAGGATAGGCTCGAAGGAGCTACCAAATTCAATGTGTGGAAGCTCCAGATAACAAATATCTTGCAGGAGCATGATCTTGAGCAGTATGTGACCACAGTGGCGGAGGAACCCATGAATAATGTAGGAAGAACGACCTTCAGGAAGAGTCAAGCAAAGGCCAAGTGAATCATCTTTGACTCAATCAAAGATAGTATAATTCATGCAATGACTTCGTTAGTGACTGCCAAGGACTATATGGATACCTTGGTGAATATGTATGAGAAACAGGCTCCAAGTCAGAAGAGGGACACTTAAGCACAAGATTAAGTATTTGAAGATGGAGAAAGGTGAATCGGTGGCATATTTCTATTCCGGGATAGCCCATATTAGAGATCAGCGTTTGGTCACAGGGGTGACAGTGGATGATGATGATTTAGTGCAGGCCATTTTTGACAGTTTTCCTTCTTCATGGGAGAGATTCTTATCCATTGTAAGTGGGAGAGATATTCATCCCACATTTGATAGGTTATGGCATGATTGTCTCCAGAAGGAGAGTCATACAACTACCATGAGCAAGCCAATGAAAGAAGAGAACTCATCTTTAGCATCAAGATTCAAGGGAAAGAAGAAAGGCACTTTTCAGAAAGGCTCTTAGAGAAATCCAAACACCAAAGGTACATTCAAAGGAAAGAATATTGATACATTTAAGATTAAATGATTTATTTGTAACAAGTTGGGTCATTTCTCTAAATATTGTTGGTTTAGAAAGAAATATCCAAGGAAAGGGAAACATCATGCCTCAACTGTTGAGGATGATGAATCCAAAAGAAATCAGAAAAGTCCTTCTAATGAGAAAGAAAATAGAAAATAATATTACTTGGTTTCTTCCTTATCCAGTTTAGTTTTCACGAGGCCGAAAACTTGGTTAGTGGACAGTGGTGCATCAAAGAACATGACAGGGTACAAGGATATCCTCTTAGATTTCAAGACAAAATATTTTGTAGAGCATGTTGAGCTTGGGGATGACAAATGTTATAAGATAGAGGGAGTAGGATCTATCTCATTCAGATTGGAATCTGGGGATAGACTTCATGTTAATGAAGTAGTATATGTTCCAGGGCTCAAGAAGAATCTACTATTAGTTGCAACCCTTGAGGACAAGGGATATTGGGTGATATTCAAGGATAGGAAGGCACTACTATGGGCTAAATGTAGCCACTTAAGTTTAGAAAAACCCATTGGATCTCATAGTGGAGGACTGTATGTCATGTCAGGACAGTTAGTTCAGGAATTGGCTCATGATGCGACTAGCTCCAATAGGTGTGGCACAGAAGATTTGGACATTTTCATTACATAGCTCTTCTAGATCTATAGAACATGGTATGTGGCATTCCCTCTATTTCTCTTAGTAAAAATGAAATTTGTAAGGGATGCATGCTAGGTAAAAATATAAATAAACCATTTCCTAGTAGTAACAACAGAGCTCAGGGCATATTAGATCCGGTTCATTCTGATGTATGTGGTCCCATGTCATCTCCCTCACTTAGTGGTTGTTTGTATTGTGTCATTTTTATTGATGATTACTCAATAAAATTTTGGATGTATTTACTTAAAGCTAAAAGTGACAGATTTGATAAATTTAAAGAGTATAAAGACTTTATTGAAAAGCAGACAGGGAAACATATCAGAATCCTTAGAAAAGACAATGGAGGAGAGTTTGAATATCTCTAGTTTGAGTATTTATTCAAGTCAGCAGGAATCAAGAGACATTTGACTGTGCCATATAACCCTCAACAAAATGGAGTTGCTGAGAGGAAAAACGGGACAATTTGTGAGGAAGGGAAAGCAATGGTGTTTGACCAAGATCTGCCAAATTATTTATGGGAAGAAGCTACCTTCATTGTTGTGTATATTCAAAACATGTGTCCACATGCTATCTTGAAGGACAAGACTCCTGAAGAGGTCTTCTCAGGGATCAAACTTGAAGTAGGGAATCTACGGATATTTGTGTGTCCTGTGTATATTCATGTCCCTAAGGAAAAGAGGACAAAGATGGAACTCTCAGGAAAGAAAGGGGTTTTTGTGGGGTATAGTGAGAACTCCAAGGCTTACAAGATTTATGTACCAGGTCATAGGCAAATAGAGGTAAGCAGAGATGTGAATTTCCATGAGGAAGACACATTTAATAAATCCGGAGAGTTCAGTAGGAATCAAAAGCAGTTCAGCCAGTTTCACCCTCTTCTAAAAATGAAGAGTCAGATGATCAGAGGGAAGAACCTCAAGAAGGGCCAAGTAATGATCCCCTAGAACCTGCTAAAGTGTTAGAAATAACTCTTGAATAACCTCCATCCAAAATGAAGCCAAGGTGGCTTAAAGAAATAGTGAAAGAAGTAGAAAGGATAGTTTCTCCCAAAGGAACTTTCAGGGAAAGGAAGAGGCCTCATAGGTTTGGAGGCTATGTTGCATTGATGAGCATCATTAGTGATGTAGAACCTTCTTCATTTGAAGAAGAAGATAAGTTACAATTATGGAAGGATGCCATGCTTGAGGAATACAGGTCTATTATAAAGAACAATGTTTGGGACATTGTACTGAGGCCAAAAGGCAAATCAATGGTTTCTTCCAAATGGATCTATAAGATCAAACATGTAGCTGATGGAAGTGTGGAAAATTTCAAAGCAATATTTGTAGCCAGAGGCTTCACTTAGAAAGAAGGAATTGACTACGAAGAGACTTTTTCCCCTGTAGCCAGGTATACATCCATTCGAACTATTATTGTTTTAGCTCTCGTTCTTGGTTGGAAGCTAGATCAGATGGATGTAAAAATGGCATTCTTGAATGGAAAGATTGAACAGGAGGTATTTGTGGAACAACCAGATGGTTTTTTACTGCATAACAAAATCACTCATTTATGCAAGCTAAGGAAGGCCTTGTATGGTCTTAAGCAGGCTCCGAGAGTTTGGTATGACAGGATTGATGGTTTTCTTAAAAGCCTGGGCTTTCAGTAAAGTGATGTTGATGCAAATTTGTACTTCAAGGTAAGAGGTAACCAACCTGTTATACTAATCATGTGTGTTTATGATCTCTTTATAATAGGAGATGAAGGGCTAATAGCCTAGTGTAAGAGGGAGCTAACCTCAGAATTGAAGATGAAAGACTTAGGCTTGATGCATTACTTCCTAGGATTGGAAGTATGGAAAAGACAGGGAGAGATATTTCTGGCACAAGGAAAATACATGGTGGATGTACTAAAAAGGTTTGGTATGATGGATTATGTTAGAGATCAAAATGTAATGGATTTTTGAGAGCGTTTTCATCATTTTCTACTTGATTTATTGCTTTCTTAAGTTTTTTGGCCAGTGTCTTAACCTTCAGATTCTTCATTAAGATATTGTTGATCACTTTTTCCCAGCATCCTTTGGTTTTTTCCTCCTGACCTTCCATACAAAAATGATGAATTGGTAATCCCTATTCTATGTTGTAAATCTTCAAATATATTTTATATTTGAAAAAATCTCAAATTTATGAGGTGTGTGTGTGCTTCTAAATGTCCTATGCCTAAGTTATACTATAAATAAAATCTAGTAAATGTTCCTAACGACATATTTCCTAGAAATATTGTATATTTCCTAAGCATAGGGTTTCTAAACCCAAGCCGCATGCCCATTTCTTATACTAGTCACCAGTCACTACATTAAGCTAAGCTATGAGTTAAGATCACGTTCCTAATTCATAATATATGAGTCAAAGCTATATGTCAAAATAATAAGCCATGAACTAAGTCAAATCTAGGCCATGATTCAAGCCTTGAGTTCAATCCATGCATCAATCATATAAGTGATTTGTTGCTTCCAAGCGTTCAAAGGTTTTGAAAGGGATCGACAGTTTTTTACCTATGTTACATCTGAAGAGCTTGATCTTCATTTTGCAATTGTGGAGGTGCCAAATGATTGTGCAGGTGTTTAAGAACTAAATATATCCATGATATATATGATATTTCTCCCAATTTCTTTCCCGTTCCACTATTTTCATGCATGGATGTGCAGAGGAGAGTGTGCTACGAATTTCATGGTGCACTGCCAACTCTCCTGGGCGCTACGAATGCCACGGGTGCTACCCAATATCCTAGGAATTATGAATTCCACGGGAACTACCCACTCTTATATGTTCTACCAAATTTCCTGAAGAGGAAACACAGGCATGCACTACCAAATTTCTGGTAGGCGCTACCGAATGTCTGGCAGAGACGAAATTTTCACAGACATACACCAGAAAGGTGCTACCAGTTGGCGCCTGGATTCAAGGAGTTTGTCTTATCATTATTTTTAGTGGTTGATAATGTGTAAAATGGCTGATATAGTATTTGGAAGCATGATAATAACTTACCACCTCTACATAACACTTGGCATGCAAGAGGAGGCGCATCAATGAAGATCAAGGAATACCATGTCATTTAAATCATGTTGGATTGGTTGCCAACATTTTTCCTTTTTATAGAAGTTTGTTAAATAAATGTTAGCATAGGTTTTAGATGGATAGATGTTTCTTGAAGAATCCGATGTGAGGAAGGATAGCTAGAACCTCTAGCTATCGCCTTTCCTTTTTTGTTATAAAGACATATTTTAAATGTGGAAAAGGTTTGAATGGTTGAGCGGAGGGTCCCAAATTGTAATGTTTTGATAAAGTCACTGTGAACTGTTTATGTACATGATTTGAGACATATTGGTTAATATAAATCAACTTCTTATTCAATCTTATCTTCTTCTGATGCTAAAGTGTTCATACTTTGAATGATTCACATGAATTATTGTGGTTATATTATGATGTATGTTTGATTGTAATATTATCATGATGTTTCTTTAGTGTCCTTAAACTTTGAACTCAAGAATATATTGTGTTAAGGGTATTTAATACTTAGGTGTTCTTGATCCATATGGATATCGGTGGCCACTCACCTTTTCCAACTGGCTCAAAACAGTTTTCTGACAATTTCGGCAATTTACTATTTTTAGCAGTTTTAATTTTCGGGCCCCATTTTGAGGGCCTAAATGAATGTTTTTCAGGATAAATATCCTAAATGATATTTGAAGGAATCATTTATCCCCCACAATGAATATCCTTGATGATACCTTTCCAATGGGCTATCACGCGCCTAAAACGGAGATCGTATGCAAAAGTTATAGCCCTAGAAAGTTGATGTACTAACTTACCCAAACGGGGCCCACATGACTTTTGGCGCTTCATCTCCTAGGGTTAGGTTTTTGGATGTCTAGGGTTTTTTGCATTCTTGTTTATTTCAAAAAGGAATTTAGAGCCTCATTTTATTTTTCTTCTTGCAAATGAGCACAACCATCACATCTCTTCTCAGAGATAAGCCGCCACCATTCCAGCAAGCTTGTTTCCGCTGCATTTTATAGTTTTAGCTTATTTCATTATTGAATAGAAAACTAGTTTTACTGTATATCTGTTATTTTGTTCTAAGAATATGTTAATAATCTATATTCATTTCATTCTTCTCAAAAAATATGGATCAATAGTATCAAAGCGGTATGCTCCTTGTCGTCTTAATGCATGTCCCCAACGAGGTCAAAGTACAAAGAGTTGGGTCTTGAGCTTGTTTCTCTTGAGGAAAAAATCTCTCGCACACCCAAGCGACCTCTCATGGCAGGATAAAATAAAGATGAAAGGACAAAAGATCCTTTCAAACTATTGATTGAGGAATCCCTCATGCAACAAAGGAACGAGATGATGGATAGTTTCGTGCAAATCCTTCGGCAGCTACCAACAGGCAACACATCTTCTTCGAACGGAGGCGCCACCCCCTTCAAGGTACAAATAAACTTCGATGTTCCTATATTTGAAGGTTAGATAGACGCAGATGTTGTAGACAAGTGGTTGAATCTATTATAAGGTTATTTTTCTTTCCATAACTTCTCGAATAGAGAAAACATTACTTTTGCGCTCCTCAAAGTCATTCCCCATGTCAAAGATTGGTGGGAAACCTTCTGTGAGAAAAATGAAACAGAGGAAACCTCATTATTTTTAGTCACAACCACTTGGGAATCCTTCAGGGATTCCCTTAAGGAACAATACTACCCTATTGGAAGTTACGACGACCTGTATACCAAATGGACCACACTGCAGCAAGAAAGAGACCAAGCAATGCCAGATTTAACAAATATCTTCCATACCTTGTGCACCAAGCTGGGTATCAAAGATTAAGAGTGACATATGGTGTTCAAGTATCACAGTGCTCTGCATAGATACATCCATACCGAAATGGAATTTCTATACATCTCATCCTTGGGCATGGCCTACCGATATGCCATCAAAATCGAGCAGAAGCTCAAACAAAAGATGCAGAAATTTGGGCTTGGGAACCCCTCACAACAAAAGCTAGGAAAGGGCATCCCCAACCCACAGAAAAAAGGACAAAGAATATATGGACAGTATCAAGACTACCAATCCAAGCTGCAATCAAAGAAGTACATCAGAAAGACAAATAAAGATACTGAGAAGTAGTGTGACTTCCATAAGAGCCCTTGGCATAACACTGCTGACTGTCGCTCGAAACAGTCGTTGGTGGATGAAGTGAAAGCCTATGAATCATTTGAGGATTTTGAATCTGAGATAGAACCATAAAGGGGAATATATATCATTGACACGGAACCCATTGCCACCATTACTACCACCAGGCTCCAGCCTGGTGAACCAGACGAGCCAGAAAAAGGAGAGCACCCCTTCCATTCACAGATGTGGGTAAAAGGCACCCCTATGCACTTCATTGTTGATAGCGCTAGACATAAGAACCTCATATCAGCAGAGGTCATCAAGTGGTTGGCCCTGCCAACAATGTCGTACCCACAACCCTACACCATTGGATGGATCTGCCAAGGAAGCGATCTCTGCATTAGCCAATAGTGTCGACTGTCGTACGACATCAAGCCTTTCAAAGACAATGTATTTTGTGATGTTTCTCCTCTCAAAGTTTGTGATGTTCTTTTGGGCCAACCTTATTTATGGAAATGTCTTGTTGTATATGAGTCTAGGCCTCGTAGTGTTATTATTACTTTGAACATGAAATTGTACAGGATACCCGAGGAAGTCCCACCTAATGCTATTTCCTTGATCTCTGCTAAGCAATGTAGGAAGGTCATCTCTCAGATGAGGAAGTTTGTCTTCTTCATGATTCGCTCTCAGAATAAGTGAAATATCACAGCCACATCCAGGGTCTATGTGGACAACCTCTCCACACAGCAGAAGCAAGTAGATAAGGTCATGGAAGAATACTCAGATATCTTCTCCTCACCTACAGGGGTAACTCTGCACTGCCAGGTCAAGCACCCCATCGATCTAACCCCCGACGCACCACTTCCCAATGGGATAGTCTATTGTCTCTCTTTGTTATAGAATGAGGAGATCAAGAGGTATATCCAAGTACTTATCCACAAGGGGCACATTCGCCCCAGCTCATCACCTTATGGGAGCCCAATCGTGCTGGTACAGAAGAAAGATGGAACCTGGAAACTCTGTATTGATTATCAGGCTTTGAATAAAATCGTAGTCAGAAACCAATACCCAATTCCTTGAATCGACAACCTCCTTGATAAACTCACGGGGGCCAAATACTTTAGTAAGATTGATCTGAAGTCTGGCTACCACCAGGTCCCGATAGAATAGACATATGTATGGAATAATACCTTCAAGTCAAAGGAAGGACTTTTTGAATGGTTGGTCATGCCCTTTGGTTTGACAAATGCTCCAGCCACTTTC
>SNQJ01S0083669.1:0-19312 GCA_010110895.2 Picea sitchensis
TGACTGGCATTGGACTGCAAACATCTGAGTGTATTAGATCTAGGATTTCCTTGGATCTGTTGTTGCTGCTTGGGAATGGTTTCTTGATATTCTTCCCAAGGGCACATCCTTTGCAAATTCCTTCATGTGTAGATTTCAATTCTAGTATTCCTTCAAGCATTTTTCTGAGGAAAGGTAATGCTTGATAATTGATATGAGTGTACCTTCTATGCCAAATTTCATTAGGGTTGACTTCGTCAAGTACTAGAGATTCTTCATTTTGTTCTAGTAGTCTATACAGATTTCCTTCACGACTTCCAATAACCCTATCATCCTTTATGTTGGAATTCCTATGCTATGATAACACCTTTCCATCCATGAAAGCTATTTTGTTTCCTTTGTCTTCTAAACATGATATTGGTACAAGATTATTTTCTAAACCAGGTACATATAAAACATTTCTTAAGTGAACATGATTACTTGATTCCAACTTGACGGAGGCTTGTCCAAATCCTTCAACGGGGTAAGTGCTTTTGTCTCCAAGCTCCACTTTGTATGATGTATTTCTCTCATTTATATTTGAGAGTCTGGCTTGATCTCCCGTCATGTGCCTGGAATCTCCACTGTTGATTATCCACATATCGTCTTCATTTGTCCCGGTAAGTGATGAGTAGTGTAAAAGACTGATTGTTTCACACATGTCTTCAGTTGACTGGTAACTGGTCATGCCTTGATCCAAAACTTCAACTTCATCATTTCTATCTTCTGAGAGATCAAAGAGGTGCACTGAGTTAGGGTGCATCTGAATATCTTCTTCTTGGGTGAGATGCTCCATCACAAGGTGTCGGATCGAAGATTTAGGGTTTCTGCAACTGCTTCTACTAGTAACCCTAGTTGCAGTGTTTTTGGAAGTTGCTCCTGCTAGTAACCCTAGCGACAGTTCCTCAATGAGCTCAATATCTAGAGGCTATGCTTCCTTCCAGTGTTTTAGGCTGACTGAAGGGGGTGTGGGCCCATAACTTGTTAGAATATAGAATATTGTGCTGGTTTTACCATTGATGATACCCTCGTCACCCAACCACAGGCCGAAGCCACCCTCCGAGCACCTTGACCTTGACAGAGAAGAGAATCCTGGTAGCAATCCAATAGCCAAGAGAGGCTAATGCACCAAGTAAGAATAGAACCCAAGATGATAAGATAATCCCACCCAGAGGCTAGCGCACACCTTCCCAGAAACTTGCGCACAAGCTGCAACTGCACCTGGGCAGATCCAGTTCACTCTGCAACCGCTGAGATGAGAATAATGAGAACTAGTGCCCTATATTTATAAAATTCTGGGCAGTTTAACCGGGGCCGACTTCTCCTTCTGGGTATTAATAAATTCAGATTAAATATATTTCTGTAGCCAACAACCTGTCTAGGGTTTTCTTCATTTATTTTCTTCCTTCCAGAGTATTCTATTCTCGTCATAGGTCACAATAGAGGTTCATAGCCCCCAAAGCTACCATAATATTAACAGATTCTAGGCCGGTGGGTCGTCAGCTTCTACTTTGGGTACCAAGAGCACTAGACGGAAGAAAGGGTGATGGACATGTGGGGAACCACATTACAAGCGTGACTACCTAGTGGAGAGGACTAGAACATCTAGATCAATCAGACCCACTACCGTGGGAGATTTGGGCAAGGCCCATCGGATTCATGCAGCGGTGAATAACCGCCAGGTAGAGCACCAATCGATTGTGCTCGAGACGTTAGGCATTGTCACTGACTAGACCCTTAGTATCTTGATAGATCTAGGTGCTACAGAGAGTTTCAATTCTGAGGCAGTGTTAAAAATAATTAAGGTAAAGGTTGTCAAACAAAATGAGTTTAGCTTTGTAGAAATGGCTTCAGGAACCAAACAGAAGGTTGGAGGGAAGGTTATGGGATGTAACCTTTAACCTGGGAGAGTTTTTCACCAGGTCTAACCTGTACATCATGATATTAGGATCTTATGATGTCATGATCGGTATCGACTGGTTGGAATCGCATGAGGTGATACTCAATTGCAAGATGAAACATTTGAGTTTGGTCGATGACGAGGGACAAAGACGAGTGATTTTTGGTCGGAACCAGGGAGTCTCCATGAGGTTCATCTCTTCCTTGCAGCTACAGAAGAGCATGTGCAAGGGATGTAAGATTTATGTGATCCTTGCGTTAAACGAGAAGGGAGAAATGAAAGGTCTAGAACACCTTCCGGTGGTGAGAGAGTTTGCAGGCGTCTTCCCTAAGGAGTTACTTGGGTTGCCGCCAGAGAGGGAGCTGGAATTTACCATAGACCTAAAACCAGGTACTAAACCGATAGAAAGAACACCTTATCGGATATCGACCCTGGAGTTATAGGAGTTGAGAATGCAACTGAAGGAGTTGTTGGACCTAGGAATTATACGTCCAAGTGTGTCACCGTGGGGTGCACCTGTTATATTCATATGGAAGAAGGATGGGTCGTGGAGACTCTGCATTGACTATCGTCAATTGAACAAAGAAATGATCAAGAATCAATATCTATTGCCAAGTATTGATGATCTGTTTGATCATATGAAAGGCACAATGACATTTTCAAAGATAGAGTTGAGATTATAGTATCACCAGTCATGAATCAAGGAGGATGACGTCTCTAAGACTGCCTTTAAGATGAGGTTTGGACATTATGAGTTTACTTTTTTACCTTTTGGACTGACAAACGCCCATGGGGTATTAATGAGTTTGATGAATGGGGTGTTCTGTGACTACTTGGAAAAGTTCGTGCAAGTATTCATTGATGATATTTTGATTTACTCTCGGATGATGGAGGAGCATGACGATAACTTGCGCTTGGTACTACAGTGTCTATGAGAGAACAAATTGTATGGGAAATTGTCTAAATTCTCATTTTATCAATCAAAGATTCACTACATAGGGCATGTCATCTCCGACGAAGGTATCGTTGTGGATCCAACAAAGGTAGAGGATATTATGGAATGGCCTGTGCCAACGAATGTCCCAGAAGTGCGTAGCTTCATGGGTTTAGCGGGATACTATCGATGGTTCGTCAAGGGTTTTTCGAAGATAGAAAATCCGATCACAAAATTGCAGAAGAAGAAAAAGAAGTTTGTTTGGACCGAGAAATGCACGGAATCATTTCAGAGGCTCGTGGAGCTATTGAAAACAACACCGATACTAAAGGTCCCTGACATGGACTTGGACTTCTTGGTATACACTGATGCATCCAAGGAAGGCTTAGGCAGAGTCTTGATGCAAGACGATCAAGTGATCGCTTACATCTCGAGAAAGTTGAGAAGGCATGAGGAGAACTATGGGACGCACGATTTGGAGTTATTAGACATTGTTTATTCCTTGAGAGTTTAGAGAAACTACCTTATTGGATGGAAATTTGAACTAAAAACGGACCACTGTGGACTACAACACATCTTTACACAAAGCGACTTGAACACGCGACAATGACGTTGGTAAGAATTTCTTAGCAAGTATGATTTCGAGTTTACTTACATAAAGGGAACAATGAACAGAGTGGCAGATGCATTGAGTCAAAGACCACACATATTTTCGGTGATGCCTCTTCAGACGAATCTATGTGAAAATATTATAACCTTACAACGCAATGATGACTGGTACAAATACTTCAAGGATTTTATCGGACAAAACATAATTATGGTACCAAAATTTGAAGGGTTTACTATGGACGATGACAAATATTGATATTTAAAAGTAAAATTTACGTACCTCCCAACGACAAGTTGAGGAGTTTGATCCTAAATGAGGCTCACATAGCAGTGTACATGCCTCACCCAGGAGTCACGAAGATGAGGATATACCTTAAACCCTTATTCTTCTGGAAAGGAATGAAGGCATACATAGTCAACTACATGGCAAGATGTCTAGAATGTCAGCAGGTGAAGGCTAAGCATAGACATCCGGCATGACTACTACAACCACACGCTATTTCGGAATCAAAATGGGAGGTCATTTCATTGGATTTCCACTCGCGACAAGGAGACACGACTCGATTTTTTTGGTAGTCGATACTCTGATGAAGAGTGCTCATTTTATTCTTGTGCGTACGACATATCAGGCAACTAAAATAGCTAGAGTTTTCTTCAGTGAGGTTGTGAGGTTGCATGGTGTGCCTAAGAGGATTATATTCGATCGAGGATTGATGTTTACTAGACGATTTTGGACTAGTTTCCAAGAGGCCTTGGGAACCCAACTTAACTTTAGTACTGCGTATCACCCAGAGATAGACGGGTAGACTGAACAAACAAACCAAATCCTGGAGGACATGTTGCACATGTATGTTATGGACCAACAGAAGCATTGGGAATAATTCTTGCCACTGGTAGAATTCATGTATAACAATAGTTATCAAAGAACAATTAAGATGGCGCCTTTCGATTTTCTTTACGGGTGACCGTGTCAGACACCTTTGAGTTGGGACTATATTGAGGATAGTGTCCTGGTGGGTGGTGGTAACATAAGAGATCCAAGAAATGGAAGATCAAATGCAAACAATAATACAAAGGATCAAGGAAGCGCGGGATCGACAGAAGAGTTATGTCGATGCACATCGTGTCGATCGTAGTTACGAGATTGGGGATCGAGTCTTCTTGCGGTTGAAACCGCATAAGAGTTCAATCAAGTTTGGTATGGGTGCTAAAATATCTCCTAGGTTCATGGGACCTTTCAATATTGTGGAAAAAAAGGGGCTCATGGCCTATCGACTAGCCTTTCATGATTCCTTGAGGCGTATACAAAATGTTTTTCATGTATCTGTTCTGAGACATTATATTAGTGATCCTACAAATGTTATTGATATGAGTTCCTTGCAGGTATATGATGAGGGTGATCTCACAGCTGAGCCAATCCTCATCCCGGACCATCGCATTCGACGACCTGCGAGGACACATATGATATGCACCAATAGTTTCCATTTTTGTTTGATAGATAGACTTATGATATTGTGATACATTTTATCTCGGCACTTATATACTGTGAAACTTTGGGACGAAGTTTAACCCAAGAGGGGGTGTATGTAACATCTCTCTCTTGCGCGCACTGAGCGAACTTATTCTTTGAGGACACTTGCTTGCAAGTGATCCGGGTTATTATACTATTGGTCGTTTTGATTATGATTATGAGATATGATGGATTTGACGATATGTTATTTGGTTGTATTTACATAGACAGGTGCTATTGACTGGGTTCACTTGAGTGTGCAAGACTTTGGACCTCGAGGATGAAGAGGCATCAATGAAACCCCTTGGACTTTGGATTGAGTCAGGGAGTGGAATATTGGGGTTTGAATGTTGTTGATGTGACATATGTACATATGATTAGATGTTATGATGATTGATTATTATTGCTAACATAATTCGTTGATGGATGCAGGCTGACGATATCTTGTCGACCAAACTCACATGTGGACTACAACACATCTTTACGCAAAGAGACTAGAATGCGTGACAACGATGTTGGTCGGAATTTCTTAGCGAGTACGATTTCGAGTTTACTTACATAAAGGGAACAATGAAGAGACTGGAGGATGTGTTGAGTCGAAGACCACACATCTTTCCGGTGATGCCTCTTCAGACGAATCTACGTGAAAAGATTCTAACCTTACAATGCAATGATGACTGGTACAAAGAGGTCAATGATTTTATCAGACAAAACACAATGATGGTACCAAAATTTGAAGGGTTTACTATGGACGACAACGGACTATTGAGATTTAAAAGTTGAATTTATGTATCTCCCAACGACGAGTTGAGGAGTTTGATCCTAAACAAGGCCCACATAGTGATGCAGACCCCCTACCTCTACCTCGGAAAAGTCCGCTGACCTCTCGGTCAAGGATCGTTCTTCTCCATTATCGAGCTGAAGTAGCTCTTCTATTCCCTACTGGAAACTCGCCCTGCGCGAACAAGCACCAAGTATGAGATTATTCTCTCATGCGACCACAGGTTGTGACTGTATGCCTACACAAAAGGCTTGTCGTGATTTCGCGTGTCAGGACTTTATGTATGATTCCCTCCCCGACTCTCCCAATATCTGAAATCCCAACAGGAGCCTAGCGCATGCGGGACAACGAATTCAAAGCATTCACATTTGGCTAAGGTACGCATGTTAAAGTTTTTACTAGAAATGAATTTAATTTATACATGTTTTTTTGTACTCGATTGAAGATTTCATGGCCATGAGCTTTATTGCACATGCATTCCTACTGTAATTCTAATCCCCTTGTTTCTTGATTTATTCAGTAAGAATCCTTGTTATCCACTGTATCCTTTATTTATGAGTTAAGGTATCTTTGTGCGTGGCCAGAATGAGCCCCAGACTCAAACCTTGCATGTGCTCTTGTATCTCGTGCCTGCGTTTTCATTATTCCTTGATTGCGCTTGTATTTCATTATTGCTTGTCCACGGAGAAGATTTGTATGTAGATTGTGTTTCTATCTTATGTCCCTTATCCCTTAAGTTATTAGTCTGTGCCTGAGCAGTCATCCATGAGTTGAATCGACGATCGTCTCTTCGATGTTTAAAGACCTATAGATTCAAATGCCATGCTTTCCTGTGCAAGGATAATAAGTGAAGGATAAATTTCTCTTAGCTATCTATCCCTTACTTATCTCCATTTTTTTCTCTTATGGTTAGTCTCCAATATTGCATTTATGTCAATGAGTATATCTGTGTTTGATTGATACATTGTTGAATGATAAATCTTTGTGGTTTCTTGTGATTGATTTCTTCTACATTTTTGAGACTGGTTACTTCTTAATTTTCTTGTGATTGATTATCTTTGAGTGTTCTTGAGATTGATCGTCTCCGAGTTTTCTTGTGATTTATTATCTCGGCATTGAATGATTAATCTCTGATGGAATAAAATTTGATTCCTTGGCTCCATGCAAAGAGGGGGGAAATCGTTTTTCTGCTCCATCCCTTACCACTGGGATTGATTACATTTGAAATAACATTTATATAATAGACAACAAATTGAAATATAGAATAGCAATTGAAATAGCATTCATATATAGATAGTGAATTGAATTATCTAATAGACAACGAATTGAAATATAGAATAGCAATTGAAATAACATTTATATAGACAACGAATTGAATTATATAATAGACAACGAATTGAAATATAGAATAGCAATTAAAATAGTAATTATATATAGACAACGAATTGAATTATATAATAGACAACGAATTGAAATATAGAATAGCAATTGAAATAGCAATCATATATAGACAATGAATTGACTTATCTAATAGACAACGAATTGAAATATAGAATAACAATTGAAATAACATTTATATAGACATCGGATTGAAATATATAATAGACATCGAATTGAATTATAGAATATAAATTGAAATAACATTTATATAGAGAGCGAAATGATTTATATAATAGACAACGAATTGAAATATAGAATAGCAATTGAAATAGCAATTATATATAGAAAGTGAATTGAATTATCTAATAGACAACGAACTGAAATATAGAATAGCAATTGAAATAACATTTATATAGACAACAAATTGAAATATATAATAGACAGTGAATTGAATTATAGAATAGCAATTGGAATACCATTTATATAGGCAACGAATTTATATATATATATATATGAATGTCAACGTATTGTATGTGAATGGAAGTATTTCATTATGTGAAGGACAACGTTGTATTCATTGCTATTATGACTGCGTTTTTCATCTAATATTTTATAGACAATAAATATTTTTAGACAACAAATTGTATATTCTATATCTTGTAATTACACTGCGATATCATATCAACTCGGCAATTTCATGTATTTACTA
Organism: Picea sitchensis; assembly: GCA_010110895.2. Classification (NCBI taxonomy): domain Eukaryota; kingdom Viridiplantae; phylum Streptophyta; class Pinopsida; order Pinales; family Pinaceae; genus Picea; species Picea sitchensis. The sequence goes on from SNQJ01S0083669.1 coordinate 7,842, forward strand.
GGCAATGATATATTTATAGTGATTTAGTGACACCAATTTTTAGCATATTGATAGCATGTTGATTGCGAAATTATACTCTGCGTTTTTGGATGGCATATTGTACTCTGCATTTTTTGGGATAGTGATATTTTGGTTACTCTACCCTTTTGGGTATTATAATCTGTGTTTTTGAACAACATTTGATTGTTGACAATAATTAATGATGGACATCGATTTGTTGAATGTGATTTATTATTAATAGGTAGCCCATCGTTTTATTGTTGATTCCTTATTATAGATAGCACATGGTTTTATTGTTGATTCTTATTAATAGATAACACATGGTTAGAAAACATTAATGGACATAAATATTATTACGGGACAACAATATCATTGTTAGACATAGATTTTAATTTTGGACAACTATTTAACTGACCGATAAGACGATGTGGAAGTTCCTTCATTAATCCAAAAGAAAACCCCTTGCATTCATGTCTTAATATATTAATTTACAAGTTTATGATGGGAGACATTAATTAGATTAACCAAAATGTAAGTATTAATTCCTTATATCACTGTGATTAAGCTAGCTTCCAATAATATTCTATTATATAGAGCTAGAATATCCATGCACATGAATTCTTAGATAATATTCGAATTAATTTTGTTTTATAGTTGGGAGACTTCCGGGGAAAAGGGTGCCTCATAAGAAAACAAAAATCCTTCGGTTATTTGAGAAATTTAAATTGAGTGATATCACCCTGCGTCTTGTCGCCTTGGTTCTTGGGTGCTTGGGTATAGTCTTCAAGTATTTATGACAGTTGATTCGATCTCCTAGCGCACTGGATTTTTCTTGGGTTATTGGTCTAGATATGTTATGTTGCGCCATGGTTATTGTCACGCCTATCACCTTGTGACGACATGATTCTTGATGAGGGGATCATCGCGTGCCCTGATGGATAGATGTGAATGATAACCTGGTCGGAGCCTTGTGCTTCCCGATGTGGGTGTTTTGTTCGTTGTAATTGATGTTGGTACTTGGTTCTGTAATGTCTTAATGTGTTTGGTTTTGTGCATCGTAGAGGTTTCTAGTTATTGGTCATTGAAGCTGAGGGGTCGGGTTGTTGAATTTTTCCTTTAGCTTGTAGGCATTGTCTTGCTTGTGTCGCCCGGGTAGCCATTTTTATCTATATATTGATTATCGTTTGTTTCATCCAGTTTCATGATGTACTAGTATGCTAGGTCATTGTTGTTTGTTGCATGAATGCGTAAGTTGTGTTCGTCATCAAGTAGTGTTGTTTAATTGTTGTCGTTGATTTCCTTCCTAAAAAAAACAAAAAAAATTGCATTTGTTTGCGTCGCATGTAGTCGTAACGATTGGGGTCGTTACATATGGTATTAGAGAGGGTTCAACCTTGCGACTGTGGATCACCATGCTTTCCACTATAGTAAACCCTTGAGTAATAACCTAGCGCTAATTAAAACTCTAACGTGTCCATGAGGTGATCTTGATTAGAGGAAGGCACAGAGGTTCGCAATGTGGTGTCGTGGAAGGAGGTGCGACACCTCTAGAAGTTCCTGCGAGGGGGAAGAACAAGTCCTTGGGTTGGATTTGATTGTTGTAAGGGATGATGATGATCTGACAAGGCCCTTCCAGGGAACGTCAAAGGCCTTGATTCACCATCTATACTGAGATGAGGCCAGGGCGCCTATACCCCTGTGGGTCCACAACGCGCCCTAGCCAGTACCTTTAGCTTCACCGAGAACTCGAGAAGGATAAGTTATCAAGTCCACGAGTGTCGCAGATGGCTCATTCGTTGAGGCATGGATGGAGAGAAAAGCAATGTGCTTCATGCTTCGTGTTTACGACCTCCAGCATGAAGGTCCACATGGAGGTATTTCAACTAAAAGGGGAGCACTCTTATATGGTGGAAGACGCTCCTACCGCATTTGAACATGGCAGTTGAAGACGTGTCATGGGAACTATTCGAGGAACAGTTCCAGGAGAGGTATATGTCTGAGGAATTCATTGAGTTTCATCTCAATGAGTTCAACGACTTGTGATAGGGCAGTCGTACAGTGCCCGAGTACGAGGCTCATTTTATGGAGCTTCTTCAATATGATCTACACCTGAATACCAAGAAACTTAAGGTCAACAGGTTCTTGTTTGGCCTTAATGTCATCATTCGTGCAAAAGTTAGGATTATGATGCCTCAAACCTTGCATGATGTTGTCCATAAGGCCCTCATAGAAGAGGAGGAGCTTATCAGCGGGTTACAGAGTAGGACTCTGGCAAGACCAACAGGGTAGGTGTCATCCGTTGCACAGCAGTATCAGACACCAGCTAAGCATTCACTAGGATATCGTGGCTTCCAGAGAGGATCCACTTTCACTACACCTTGGAGACCAATGCCTCAACAACAGATTCATTATCAAGGACCACAACATCAACAGCATCATCGACCCCAACAACAACAGTTTAGGCATGTTCATCAGAACAGACCAGGATTCCAGGCCGGTGGGTCGTCAGCTTCTATTTCGGGTACCATAAGTATTAGACCAAAGAAAGGGTGTTGGACATGTGGGGAGCCACATTACGAGCACGACTACCTAGTGGATAGGACTAGAGCATCTGGATCATTCGGACCCACTACCGTGGGAGATTTGGGCAAGGACCATTAGATTCATGTAGTGGTGAATAACTTCCATGCATAGCACTAGTCGACTGTACTTGAGACGTTAGGTACCGTCACTGAACAGACCCTTAGTATCTTGATAAATACAGGTGTTACAGAGTGTTTCATTTATGAGGTAACGTTAAAAATAATTAAGGTAAAGGCAGTCGAACAAGATGAGTTTAGCTTTGTAGAAATGGCTTCGAGAACCAAACAGAATGTTGGAGGGAAGGTTACAGGCTATAGCCTTAACCTAGGAGAGTTTGTCACCAGTTCCAACCTGTACATCATGATATTAGGATCTTATGATGCCATGATTGGTATGGACTGGTTGGAATCACATGAGGCAATACTCAATTGTAAGACACAATGGTTGAGTTTGGTCGATGACGAGGGACAAAGACGTGTGATTGTAGGTCGTAACCAGAAAGTCTCCCTCAGGTTCATCTCTTCTTTGCAGCTACAGAAAAGCATGCACAAGGGATGTTAGCTTTATGCGATCCTTGCATTAAACGAGAAGGGAGTAGTGGAAGGTATGGAACACCTTCCAGTGGTGAGAGAGTTTGGAGACATCTTCCCTGAGGAGTTACCTGGGATGCCGCTAGAGAGGGAGTTGGAATTTACCATAGACCTAAAACTGGGGAATGAACTGATAGAAAGAACGCCTTATCGGATGTCGACCCTAGAGTTACAGGAGTTGAGAATGCAACTGAAGGAGTTTTTGGACCTAGGACTTATACATCCAAGTGTGTCACCATGGGGTGTGCCTGTTATCTTCATACGAAATAAGGATGGGTCGTGGAGACTCTGCATTGACTATCGTCAATTGAATAAAGCAATGATCAAGAATCAGTATCCATTGCCAAGGATTGATGATCTGTTTGATCAGATGAAAGGCACAATGGTGTTTTCAAAGATAGAGTTGAGATCATAGTATCACCAATCATGAATCAAGGAGGATGACGTCCCTAAGACTACCTTTAATATGAGGTTTGGATATTATGAGTTTACTTTTTTACCTCTTGGACTGACAAATGCCCCTGGGGTATTTATGAGTTTGATGAACGAGGTGTTTCGTGAATACTTGGAAAAGTTCGTCCAAGTATTCATTGATGATATTTTTATTTACTCTCGGATGATGGAGGAGCATGAAGATCACTTGTGCTTGGTACTACAGTGTCTGGGAGAGAAAAAATTGTATGGGAAATTGTCTAAATGCTCATTTTATCAATCGAAGATTCACTACTTAGGGCATGTCATCTACAACGAAGGTATCATTTTGGATCCAGCAAAGGTTGAGGCTATTATGGAATGGCCTGCGTCGATGAATGTCCCATAAGTGTGTAGCTTCATGGGTTTATCATAATATTATCGACGGTTCGTCGAGGGTTTTTCAAAGATAGAAAATCCGATCACGGAATTGCAGAAGAAGAACAAGAAGTTTGTTTGGACCGAGAAATGTGCAGAAGCATTTCGGACGCTCAAGGAGCTGTTGAAAATAAAACTGATTCAAAAGGTCCCTGACATGGACACGGACTTCTTGGTATACACTCACGCATCCAAGGAAGGCTTAGACGGACTCTTGATGCGAGATGATCGAGTGATCGCTTACATCTTGAGAAAGTTGAGAAGGCATGCGAAGAACTATGTGACACACGATTTGGAGTTATTAGCCATTGTTTATGCCTTGAGAGTTTGGAGACACTACCTTATTGGACGAAAATTCGAACTAAAAATGGACCACTGTGGACTACAACACATCCTTATGCAAAGCAACTAGAACGCATGACAACGACATTGGTCGGAATTGCTTAGCGAGTACGATTTCGAGTTTACTTAAATAAAGGGAACATTGAAGAGAGTGGCGGATGCATTTATTCAGAGACCACACATATTTCTGGTGATGCCTCTTTAGACGAATCTATGTGAAAATATTCTAACCTTACAATGCAATGATGACTGGTACAAAGAGGTCAATGATTTTATCGGACAAAACACAATGATGGTACCAAAATTTGAAGGGTTTACTATGGACGATGACGGACTATTGAGATTTAAAAGTTGAATTTACGTACCTCCCAATGACGAGTTGAGGAGTTTTATCCTAAACAAGGCCCACATAGTGATGTAGGCCCCCTACCTCTGCCTCAGAAGGGTCTGTTGACCTCCCAGTCAAGGATCGCTCTTCTCCCTTATCGAGTTGAAGCAGCTCTTCAATTCCCTGCTGGAATCCCACGAAAAAATCCACAGGTCATTTATGAAACTCGCCCTATGTGAACAAGCACCAAGCGTGAGCTTCTTCTTTCACGCGACCACGGGCTTTGACCGCACTCCTACACAAAAGGTGTGTGGTGATTTTTCATGTCGGGAATTTATGTATGAGTTTCGCCCCGACTCTCCCGATCTCTGAAATATCTGCTCTCAATATCTGCTCTATAGCAAATCAACGACCTATACTCCTCCTCTTGATCAATGGTCGAGATCCTCCTTTCGCGAATCGGGATTTCGCGACTTCGCGTATCGGGAAGTCGAAGGACTTTCCACCTCCGTTCTCCCAATCCTCGAAATGCCAAAACTCTTCTTGGACAATCAACGGTCCATATATTCCCTTGATCAATGGCTGTGATATTTTCACGAGTTCGCATTTCGCGAGTTCTTGCAAACTTGTCCTTTTACTCCCCNCTTCTCTCCTCCTATGCACTCCAACAGACTAAACCTCGTGCACCTCCTCTAGATCCAACGACTATTGGTCCACACACTTCAGATCGAATGGCTGAGATCTTTTCCCCTCCTACGCTCTCTGATGGGTGTTTGGACATGGATTTGATGGTCCATATTTCCTCCTCCGAAGTTGATCTATGACTACTATGCTCTTCCTCCTGAGCTTGTGATTTCTTCCTGAATTGGAATATTTTCAATGTTTCGAAGGTCTCGGCCTTCGATTTGTCTCCTGCAAGCATTGCAACTTTGGGTCTCACTTGCGTTCTGGAAATGCTATCTCTCTCGAGCTTATGGAGTTAGAATAAGTCCTCTCTGCGTGCACTCCTTATGCTCTGACTGGCCTTCATATGGCAGTCTTTCAACACTTCCTTCGAGTGTTTTCCTAATGCACTCCTTGCACAGGTCTTCGTCCAGAGTGTTCAGCAACTCTGTAAGTGTATTCTCCTGGACACTTCTATTATCACAGAACTCGAAATAAAGTTCTCCTTGTTGCACTCCTTGCACTCGCTCGATGCCCTCTTGGCAAAGCTCTACAAAACCTTCAAAATTTTTGTCTCTCTGTGCTTCCTTTGCACAGTCTTCCCTCCTGAGGATTCACTAACTCTAAGGCTCTTCTCAAGTCTGCCAACTATCCTGGTGTGCCCTCCTAGCATATTCTCCTCTGAAGTCAACAGAGAGATTCATATGCGCACTCCTTGCGCTGGCTACAGAACTTCCAACGTTCTGTTGTGCACTCCTTGCACAACCTAAAGAACCCATAACGATATAACATAAATCAATGAAGATAAAATAAATCTATCTTCCTACTGCAGATGAAGCCTATCATACATCTACAACATATGTTAACACATGAACAACAATATGCAGGAAAAACTGCTTTTCTATTATATATGTGTATCTATACAGATGATTACAAAAACTGGACTGCAACAGAGTCCCTTTGAGCTTCTAAGACCTCCTAAGGCCTCTCTACCTGAGATATCTCTCCCTCTCAAGTCGTCATCCTCTCATTCCTAATTACAAAAGAGGGATCTATGAGCTTATTCTCTTCATTGCCTTAGTGCCATCTATTTCTCTGCTACAACCCCATACTTCTATGGCTACATTACATAAATGGAGGCCCAAACCTGAATATGTCCTGGGCTTGCTGTAGGCAACCATTTAAGGCAAACTCAACCACTACATGAACAAAGGCATGGTCAACTCTTACAAATTTACAACCTGAAAGATCTGTATCAGATCATATTTCGAAATTTAAAAACGGGAGGGTCAGTGCCTCTCCCTTTCTCCATTTCATGATGGTGTGTTGGCGTGCTAACGCCTATGATGAGGTGGAGAGATGATCCTGCATCATACATAGCAATGTACATGCCTCTCTCAAGAGTCACGAAGATGAGGATAGACCTTAAACCCTTATTCTTCTGGAAAGGAATGAAGGCAAACATAGTCAACTACATGGCTAGATGTCTAGAATGTAAGTAGGTGAAGGATGAGCATAGACATCTGGAAGGACTACTACAGCCACATGCTATTCTAGAATTGAAATGGTAGGCCATTTCAATGGATTTCATTTTTGGATTTCCATTGACGGCAAGGAGACACGACTCGATTTGTTTGGTAGTCGATACTCTGATGAAGAGTGCTCATTTTATTCCTATGCGTATGACGTATCAGGCACCTGACATAGCTAGAGTTTTCTTCAGTGAGGTTGTGAGGCTGCATGGCATGCCTAAGAGGACTATATCTGAGCGAGGATCGATGTCTACTGGACGATTTTGGACTAGTTTCCAAGAGGCCTTGGGAACCCAACTTAACTTTAGTACCGCGTATCACCCGGACACAGACGAGAAGACCGAACGAACAAACCAAATCTTGGAGGACATGTTGCGCATGTACGTTATGGACCAACAGAAGCGTTGGGAAGAATTCTAGCCACTGGTAGAATTCATGTATAACAACAGTTATCAAATCACCATTAAGATGTCGCCTTTCGAGTTTCTTTATGGGCGACCATGTTGAATGCCTTTGAGTTGGGACCGGCTTGAGGATAGGGTCCTGGTGGGAACAGAAGCGATCCAAGAAATGGAATATCAAATGAAAACAATAAGACAAAGGATCAAGGAAGTGTAGGATCGACAAAAGAGTTATGTCGATGTGCATCGTGTCAACCGTAGTTACGAGGTTGGCAATCGAGTCTTCTTGCAGGTGAAACCGCATAAGAGTTTAATCAAGTTTGGGAAGGGTGCTAAACTCACTCCTAGGTTCATGGGACCTTTCAAGATTGTGGAAAAGAAGGGCCCCATGGCCTATCGACTAGCCTTTCTTGATTCCTTGAGGCGTATGCACAATTTTTTTCATTTATCTATTCTGAGACATTATATTAGTGATCCTACACATGTTATTGACATGATTTCCTTTCAGGTATCTAACAAGGGTGCGCTCACGGATGAGCCAATCCGCATCCTGGACCATCGCATTTGACATATATGGCGTCGAATAGTAGATCAGGTCAAGGTTCAGTGGGACAACTATAGTCCTCACTCGACGAACTGGGAGGATGCATATGATATGCACGAGCAGTTTCCATTTGTGTTTGATAGATAGACTTATGATACTGTGATACATTTTATCTCGACACTTATATACTGTGAAACTTCAGGACAAAGTTTAAACCAAGAGGGGGTGTATGTAACATCTCTCTCTTGCACGCATTGAGTGAACTTATTCTTTGAGGACACTTGCTTGCAAGTGATCCAGGTTATTATACTATTGGTCGTTTTGATTATGATTATGATATATGATGGATTTTATGATATGTTATTTGGTTGTATTTGCATAGATAGGTGCTATTGACTGGGTTCACTTGAGTGTGCAGGACTTTGGACCTCGAGGATGCAGAGGCATCGATAAAACCCCTTAAACTCCAGATCGAGTAAGGGAGTAGAATACCAGGGTTTGAATGTTGTTGATGTGACATATGTACATATGATTATATGTTATGATGATTAATTATTATTGCTAACATAATTCGTTGATGGATGCAGGTTGACGATATTTTGTCGACCAGACTCACATGTGGAGTAGAGGGGTCACCCAGAACAACTAGAGACATTGAGGGAGAGGTATGGCAGTAGCCCTGCCACAACCTACTAGCACTCTAGTCGTGGCTCAAACTGTAGGTTAACAATTACCTAGTTCGATAAAACCCACGATGTCGTGAGGGAAAACTGTGACAGTCGCTCACAATGATTCTAAAGGGTGCACAATAAGGTAGGGGCCTTATTCCTTAGAGGCCCTTAGTTTCCCACAAGATCACCTGGCGGATTATTGACTCCAGGGGTTTGACNAACCCACGATGTCGTGAGGGAAAACTGTGACAGTCGCTCACAATGATTCTAAAGGGTGCACAATAAGGTAGGGGCCTTATTCCTTAGAGGCCCTTAGTTTCCCACAAGATCACCTGGCGGATTATTGACTCCAGGGGTTTGACGTCTACCAAATTCAGTTAAGAGGTGAGTGGCACCCTTGGAGCACGTGTTGAGTCTTGAAGGGCACATCATGCAAGGAAAACAGAAAGAGGCGAGTGGCACCCTTGGAGCACGTAGTGCATCTTGAAGGGCACGTCATGCAAGGAAAATGAAAGAGTCGAGGGGTACCCTTGGAGCACGTAGTGTGTCTTGAAGGGAACATCGCACAAGGAAAACGAAAGAGGCGAGTGGCACCCTTGGAGCACGTAGTGTGTCCTAAAGGGAATGTCATGATTTTAACTAGTAAGTGAATAAACCTAGTGCCTAGACAACCTTAAAATGAATGATGTGATAAGTAAGGTTTAAAAAGAAATTTTTCCTAATAAAAATATGTCGCCCAGCCTAGTGAAATTAAAACCTAGGTCTAAGTAGAACATGTGGTCAAAAAAACAATAATAATAATACATGTAACAAGAGGGGGGTAAGAAATTCAAACTTATTTATTAAAGTCAAAATTATAATGGAGGATTAAATATTTAAAAAGGGGTAATGGTTGTTTTTATCTACACTTGCTAATTTAATTTTTAATTAAAAAGGAAAAAGGGTAAATGGTTGTTTTTATCTACACTTGCTAAATTAATTTTTAGTTAGGGAAAAAGGGGGAAACTTAAAAGAAATGGGAAACTTAAAGAAAAAGGGAAACTTAAAGAAAAGGGGAAACGTAAAGAAAAAGTTGAATGTCTAACTTAGTAAGGAATCTTGCCTTTGGAACTTTCTAATTATGAACTCAACTAGGAATTAAGTAAGGCGTTTAGGAATGTGTTTAGGTGGGTGAGGGAAATAGGAATATTTAACTAATAAATAAAATTGATTTTCTGGTGCAACTAGGGGATCGAGCGACATGTGTATGGGGGAGATTTTTTGAAATTAATTTAATGAAAAAGGAATTTAATGAGAATTTTGGAAACTAATTACTTGAAAACTCTATAAAAAATATGGAGGAGGAGTATGGATCTTATCTTTTTGCGTAACATTACGCTGCTGAAATTTTATCTTGACTGAAATTTCTCGTGTGGGAGTTGGGATACCTATCTCGGGTAACGAGTGGTAGATCGACCTTGCGAGGCAAGCTGGGTGCTATCATTCTCTGGTATTGTGTGTGTGGCCCCTTTGCGGCTCGAGGGGCTCAGGAGAAAGAAGAGTACCCCTAGCGTTGGCTGGGAGGTACCAGTGAGGTCACATCGGTTGGAAATCAGAAGCTGGATAGAGCGCATGCGGGACAATGACTTCGGAGCATTCTCATTTGGCTAAGGTATGCATGTTAAAGTTCTTACTAGCAATGAATTTAATTTATACATGTTTTTTTGTACTCGGTTGAATATTTCATGGCCATGAGATTTCTTGCACATGCATTCCTATTGTAATTGTAATCCCCTTGTTGCTTGATTTATTTAGTAAGAACCATTTTTATCCACGGTATCCTTTATTTATGAGTTATAGTCTCTTTGCGCGTAGACAGAATGAGCCCCAGACTCAAACCTTGCCTGCGTTCTTGTATCTCCTGCCTACGTTTTCATTATTCCCCGATTGCACTTTTATTTCATTATTGCTTCTACATGGAGAAGATCTGGATGAAGATTGTGTTTCTATATTCTGTCCCTTATCCCTTAAGTTATTAGTTTGTTCCTAAGCAGTCGGTCAGGAGATGAATCAACGATCGTCACTTCGATGTTTAAAGACCTATAGATTCAACTGCCCTACTTTCCTGTGCATGGATAATAAGTGAAGGATAAATTTCACCCAGCTATCTATCCCTTACTTATCTCTGTGTTTTTCTCTTATGATTAATCTCCAATCTTGAGTTTTTGTGAATGAGTATATTTGTTTTTGAATTATTCATTGTTGAATGATAAATCTATGTGGTTTCTTGTGATTGATTTCTTCTGCGTTTTTGAGACTGATTACTTCTGCGTTTTGTTGTGATTGATTATCTCTGAGTGTTCTTGAGATTGATTGTCTCCGAGTTTTATTGTGATTGATTATCTCAACATTGAATGATTAATCTATGAAGGAATAAACTCTGATTCCTTGGCTCCATGCAAAGAGGGGGGAAATCATTTTTTTGTTCCATCCCTTACCACTGCGATTGATTACATATGAAATAACATTTATATAATAGACAATGAATTGAAATATAGAATAGCAATTGAAATAACATTCATATATAGACAACGAATTGAATTATCTAATAGAAAGAGAAATGAAATATAGAATAGCAATTGAAATAACATTTATATAGACAACGAATTGAATTATATAATAGACAACGAATTGAAATATAGAATAGCAATTGAAATAGAAATTATATATAGACAACAGATTGAATTATATAATAGACATCGAATTGAAATATAGAATAGCAATTTAAATAACAATTATATATAGACAATGAGTTGACTTATATAATAGACAGCGAATTGAAATATAGAATAGCAATTGAAATAGACAATGAATTGAAATATATAATACACAACAAATTGAATTATAGAATAACAATTGAAATAGCATTTATATAGATAAAGAATTGAATTATATAATAGACAACGAATTGAAATATAGAATAGCAATT
>SNQJ01S0083669.1:19322-40805 GCA_010110895.2 Picea sitchensis
TAGGTTGAACCACTCCTTGTCCTATCGAGTTAAAAAATCCAACTTGAAATAGTTGGTTCAACTCTTGCGAGTCTGCATCAAAATTTATAGAAAACCTTGGCCTTCTAGGGCCCCTGTTCCAATTTCCTTTTCCTCTGTTACCCTGACCATGGCTACCTCTTCTGAAAAAGATAATTCCTGTATGCATTATTGATTAGCAAATAGTTTCTTCAACAACCATACATGACATCTCTTTAAAATATGAAACAAAGTTTTGCTCAGCAATACATTAGACTCATGCAATCCACTCCATATAAATAATTTAATACTTGTCAATGAACAGGGGGTGAATAAGGGTTCTGGGATATGTGAGGGATTGTATTGAGAAAAAAGTGTTAAAATGAAGGGGGGTAGGTCATGGTTACTGCTCAACAAATCATCAAACAATCAACTGTATTGTAAATCAAAATAATATATCATTGTAACTCATCCCTGTGCCATCCTTTAACTGCTATAACACAGATTTTAACTTAATTATAATTTAATTTTAATAACAAGGAGTGGATAGTGAATATGGGAAGGCGAGGGGACTTGTAATGTGCAAAAAAGTGAGAGAATGGTAGGGAAAAAATGAATATTGTTCATAAAACAAAACAAGTAATCCATAAAAACAACTCTGTATTCAATACAAAAGATACCAATACCAATTAAACAACTACTGTGTGTCAAAATTGTTCACTGTCCCACATTCAATTTCTTCAAACTTCTCAATTAAGACAGTCTGTAATCTTACAAATAATCGCTATGAATTTCAACAGTCTTGTTAAGAGAATACTTGGTCTCTTTTATTTTCTTTTCTTTCATTTAAAAAAAAATCAAAAGAAACACACAACCACATTGCTCCATCTTTATCCATCATATATCACTATAAAATATCAAACACTGTCCATAATTCACAATCGCCCAAATAAAACATATACACAGGTCTCTTTTCCAAATTGAACAAATTTCTAATACTTGCCCGATTTCATGCCCTTTTCATTATATTAACCAATAAAACTTGCAATGCAACCATAATACAAAACCCGAGCTTCATCACTGGTGATGCAATTAAATAAAACATGCACGATGCCTCCATAATAGACGCACAGTGAAACAACGAAACCACAGTCAATAATTTCCACAATTTTCCATGATCCCAATCGGGACTAGTGAAACACACAATAGTCACCAATTTGCAATTGACACCATGTTGTAAGAACACAACGATCCAAAGCATAACGAAAAAGAGGCAGCCCTCTGACTGTACATTATCACTGATTCCTAATCAACCAATTTAATCAAATAAAAACAAGCTAGGTTTTCAACGCAATTGTCATAACGAAAAGGAGACAACCCCTTGAATGTATATCATTTCTCATCCTCGATCACAACTTTCCAACCAACTCAATCCAACGAGTTCAATATAAGTACTCAAAGAAACTGTCATAACCACTCAACCAATTTATGGCAGTCAACAAGATGCCCGACAAGAGTGAGAATAGTTGGGGATTATTAAGAACAAGATCTGTAACAATGAACTCAAAGAAGTAGTTAGGAGTTTGTTGGGTTATCAAAAACACAAAGAGAATGGAGGTCAAACACCAATAGGTAGAGACTCTTCGATACAAGCATGACATAACCATAGGGTTCCTTATAATTCTCGGTCTATGCAATGGTGCAACAGTTCAACGACGAGTAGGGTAGGAAGATGATGCAGAGGAGAAGTGAGTATCCACTGGACAGTGACAAGTACCCTAGAGCACACAGAGGTATAACCTCCGTGCATTTCTCATGAGCCGAATCAATTTATAATAATGCCAGTGGGAATGCAGACCTGAGGCATAATTTACATTACCAACAATCATAAAGCATACATCTTGGCATAATGGACACCCTATAACCGACTTTTGAGATACATTGATGCCAATACCACAAAAATAATACCACGACCAGGTGAATAAACCCACGACCATGACTTTGGAAAAGTCACAGTGACCAAAAGGAAGTCCAAAAACATACACAACAACCTCATAGCAGCCTGAATACAACTGGACATGGTTACCCTCATAACTGGGAGGAAGTGGCCAGCAAGGCTAAACAGAGAAAAACCCTCCCACAAAACACAGAGCGATAATACCCATATCCACTTAAAACAACAGAGATCCATCATGATTTTAACCACACAAAACAACCAATGAATGCATAACTCAAACAACCAATTCCTTTACTTGCAAAATGGATAACCACACAGTTATTCCAGAAAGAAGACCCACACATTTACACAATTGCCAATCTCAGGAAAACACAAACCAATACAACACTGAGCCATCGTTCGTTGATACACATAGAGAAATTCATGGATGGGTGAAAAGAACCACACTTGTAACCAATAGCTTTAAAAGGAGCAAGCTGGTCGAGCACTTCCTTCTCAGGCTTGGATATCAGAGCTTAACCACCAGCAAAACGAAATGCACGTCGCTTCCATCTTCCTCTTCATTCAATTTTGAAGTACACGACATCCAAATACCATTAACCATGTCAAGAATTCCAAACCATTGAAATCTGTGACCACATTTCTTGCCAAATGCGCCGCTCAAAATTCATATTAACCATTGCCAAATTCCATACCGTACCATATATCAAATGTGCCCAATATAACTCAATTTCAAATTTCATAGCCACTAACCATTTGTAGTTAGGATTAATACTAACTTGTTTTCATTTTAATTACACATAACTTTTAACATAGCATAGTATAGGCCCTTTCTTTTGGATTTTTTTGTAAGTTTCTTTCCCATTTCTTTTGTTTTATGTTGTTACTAACATATTTCTTATGTAGGTATCCAGGTAATAAATCATGGTGACATGATTGAACATAGCACTGTAAATATATGTGAATCATAATGTAAAATTAAATCTTCGAATAACAGAACATCCCATAAAATGCATCATCCAACTGTCATTATGTCAAAACGAAACCAATACTACATCATCAACCATATAGGACCATGTAAGAAGCATCGAAACATCAACATAAAATATGTGATATTACTATCTCTGAGCCTCCAGTCTACAAGGGGGTCCCACCTACTAGTATTATATATTATTAGCATAGTTTAAATAATAGGCTTTAGCAATACTTTGCGGGCGGAATTCCTCGTTGCGATTTTTATCGTCAACAAACTGGCGACTCCACATGGAAATCTATTTCCAACAGATTAAGAATTTGAAATATATGGTTTCGTAGACCAAGAAAAACAAATCAAGAAGGTATAATTAGAATGATCATGCAACAGAGAGAAGTGAGCGGATTTAATGGAAAAATGACCGGGAATTTGGGAATAACTCATGGAAAATGTTAAGTATGAGGGGACTTATCCCTTTATGCATAATCATTCAACCATAATTTGATATTGACTTCAAGGAGAAATTTTTTTATGGACTTTCTCTTTTGAATATCAAATGGATGAAGAAATGGAAAGAAGAAGCGGGAGGTAACCAATTTCCTCATAAGACAACAGTGAAAGCAGATAACAAATTCAATTATGCTTTCAGGGGGAACATCGTAACAATTGTGTAAGATTGATTGTTATTGATTAACAATACCTTGCGGGAGTGTCACTGTGGCAGAACTAATCCAACATCTTATTCTGGACCAAAATTTGAAATCGAAAATAACAAAAGCAAGAAAAGTCATAACAGAAATGGAACTGCAAAATTTAAAACAGTAGAAAAATAAAATGACAGAAATGCAAAAGCAGAAGGAAAATACTAAAATGAAAGCATAATACAAACTGTTGTAAAAGCAGAATTGAAAAGAAGTAGTGAAAAACTATGAAAACAAAACTGAACTACTAATATACAGAACAATCCAAACAACGTTAAACTTTTCAAGTTGGTTCCATGTAGTGTTTTAAGTGAGAACCATTAGTTTTGTAGGAAAACAATCGCTCTTGTAAATCTTTTAGAATGTAATAGTTTGTACCTAAGACAAAAGCGATCTTGAAAGGACCCAACCATAGTTTTTGAAACTTTGAGTGTCTTCACCTATCAGCATGAGCTGAATCCCACAATAACACTTTCTCATTGACTTTAAATTTGACAGTTTTGACACTCTTGTTGAAATACTTCCTAACAGTATGTTGTCTCCTTTTTATAATATCCAAGGAAAACATCCTTTGCTCCTCTAAAGCTAGGAGTTCATTCATCCTTTGTGGAACATCAGAATAATTTAATTCTTCAATTTGTAGTGTTAACCTTAAGGAGGAAAGTTCCAGTGCAGGAGGCAGAATGGCTTCTTGACCATAAACAAGCTGGAAAGGAGTGCAACCAGTGCTCACCTTAGTGGTAGTTCAATATTCCCATAGGGCGTAAGTGAGGAGAGTGTGCCATTGACGAGGCTTATCTTCGATGAGCCTTTTGACGATTCTTACCAGATTCGTGTTGGTAGACTCAGCCTACCCATTTCCTTGGGGATAATAAGTTGATGAGGTGAAATTTGTAACCCCCAACTTAGCTAAAAATTGGGCCAGCTTAGAAGAAATAAAAGTGGGACCATTGTCTGTAATAATTTCCAATAGAAGACCAAATATGGAAAAGATGTTATTTTCAAGGAAAGAAATCACTTGATCATCCGTCGAATGCTTAAGCGGGACCACTTCAGTCCATTTTGTAAAATACTCTGTGGCTTTCAAAATAAAGACTTGTCCTACTGAAGACGAAGGATTAATAGGACCAATAAAATCTAATCCCCACTTTGAAAAAGGAAAGTCTAGGAGGACAGGTTGTAATAGCATGGATGAAAGGCGTTCTTTCCCAGTAAATTTTTGGCATTTGTCACAAGATCTTGAAAAAACATAAGAGTCACGAAAGATGGAAGGCCAATAGTATCATTTTATTATAATCTTGAAAGCAATGGTTTTAGCAGAAAAATGACCTCCTACATGAATGACAAAATTTGAAGAACCATGAGTTTCTTGCAACAGTTTTTGTGCTTCCTCATTGTTTACATAGCGAAGCAACATACCATCAGTAGATCTTTGAAATAATAAGTCTCCTATAATGACATATCCAACAGATTCAATACAAAGCCTTCTCCTTTGATGGGTGTCTAATTTGTCTGGACATCTTTGGTTTTGTAAATAGTAAACTAAATTATTATACCAAGGATGTTCAGACACAGGAAGGATCTGATTATCAATGTAGAATAGTGTTGGTAGGGAACTATCCTATTCATCAATTTCTTCACTATTTTCAGCATGTTGAGCTAAGTGAAGGGCTAAGTCAAGTCCCTTGATAGTGGTAGAAGTCACGATATTTAAATCATGCTCCTAGATCTTGGAAAGCCAATGTGCAAGATTCCCTGAAAGATAAGTCTGTGAGAGAAAAAACTTGACAGCATGTAAAGGGACATTTACCAATATATGCTTACATACGATGAAGTGGCAAAACTTTTCAACAAATTTAATAAGAGCGAAAGCATGTTTTTCAATAAAAGAATATTTAAATTCATCATCAGACAAACTTTGACTCATGTAAGCCACTGGTTTTTCGTTACCTTGGTCATCACTTTGCATGAGGATAGCAGAAACTGCTTCCTCTGTGGCATCAATCTATATAATGAATTCTTTCTCAAAGTCTGTCTTCGCCAAAACCGGTGCAGATATGATTTCTTTCTTGATCCCTACAAAAGAATATTCGACGTCATCTGTCCAAGAAAAAGAACGATATTTCTTAAGCAGATTATGAATTGGTTTGACCATCACAGAAAAATCAGGAACAAAACTACGGACGAAGTTAATAACACCCATAAAATCTTGAACCTCCTTCTTGGAAGTGGGAGCAGGCAGATTAAGGATAGAAACAATCCTTTCAGGATCAATGCTTATTCTCGAAATCAGAGACAATGTGTCCAAAGAGCTTGCCCTTGGTAACGCCTAAAATGGACTTAGAAGGGTTTAGAGAGATGCCAAATTTCCTGCATCGCATGTGAACTCTTTTAAGATGACCAAAATGATCTGATCGGTTTTTAGAGTACACAGTTAAGTCATCAAGGTAGATCTGAATGATCTTGTCGATCAAATCGTCGAAATTTGTTTGCATAGCTCTTTGAAAAGTGGCACCTGCATTAGATAAGACAAAAGGCATACGTTCATAAGAAAAGGTACCCCAACGAGTAAAAAATGTGGTTTTATATTTATCTTCCCTTTTTACCTTGATTTGATTGTAACTAGAAAAATCATCAAGTAAGGACATCATCTATGACCTTGCAACTTGCTGCAAAATTATTTTCATATTAGGGAGAGGAAAGTGATCTTTTATACTATCCTGATTAAATGCACGAAAATCAACGCATAATATGATCTAACCAGTTGTTTTCCGAATGAGAACCAAACTAGAAACCTATTCAAAATACTTGACCAAAAAGATGATTCCAGCCTTCAAGAGTTTTTCCAACTCCTTTCAAATAGTTGCTTCCAGTGCAGGGTTGACAGGTCTTTGTTTTTGCCTAACTAGTTTTATGCCTTCCTTGATGGGAATGACATGTTGTATAAGAGCGAGATACAAACCATGAAGATCCTCATAAAAACAAGAAAAAAAATCTAGAAATTCGTCAAGCAGCTTGGAAAACTTCATTTTCTCTTCATCAGAACATTGGGCACATATTTTAACATTCTTTGGAGACTCAGGTGTTCCAATGTTCAAGGAGATGGTTTCACCCACCTTCCTTTTTGACTCCTCTTCTTTATGTTTCTCTTTGTTGCCTACATCACTCGATGAAAATGAACTCTCTAGAGGAGTCAAGCCCTTAGGAATCTTGTTATCTTCCATGGATATAATTTCCTTGGGCTTATAGGGTTCATTTTGAATGAAAGCACAAATGCTCTCATCGCTAGGGAAGACCTGCCATGATTCTGTATTGTCAGGGATATGTGGACGATATAGAGATTGAAAAGTACAATCATGTCTACGTGACAGGATTTGTCAATTAGGAGAGGCTGCAAAAACAGCTAACCGATCAACCATTGAGTTCAATTCCCTCTTAACATGAGTAATGTTGAAAGATAGAAAGTTCGAGATAAGTGCCCAAATATTTTGGGTGTATCGTTTCATAAACTTGTTGCTATGAGAGTATATCTTATGTACAAGGTTCACAACAAGCTCAGAATCCCAAAAAACTTGAGGTGACCACAACCCAGATTATAGGCATTTTCAATGCCTAATAATAAAG
This sequence comes from Picea sitchensis, assembly GCA_010110895.2. Classification (NCBI taxonomy): domain Eukaryota; kingdom Viridiplantae; phylum Streptophyta; class Pinopsida; order Pinales; family Pinaceae; genus Picea; species Picea sitchensis. Next base: position 26,575 of record SNQJ01S0083669.1, read on the forward strand.
CGTCGAATTCAGTGACATTTTTTGTGCAAGCAAACTCCAACCTAGAAGAAAAGTTATGAATCTTCCCCACAGGAGAGTACAAGATAATTCCAGCTCTGTTTGCTTCATTAGAGCATGAACCATCAAAGTTCATGTGCCACATACCGTCATCTAATTCAATTTGTTCCAAGGGAATGTTATCCTCCTCGACAAAGATGGAATACACCCCTAGGTCCTCTTTGATATAATTCACATTAGGTTGTGGAACACTTTCTATGTAAGGTGAAATCCTTCCCTCTCTAAGGGCTATGATGTTTTTACCATTCCGAGGAATGAATAAGTGTGTCTCGTCGAGTGATAGGTATCCACCTGTCAAAGCTTGCCAATCTCTTCCTATGATGATTTATTAATTTCTTATTGGCATATCAATTACCTGAATATTAAGGGTTGTCCTTATTTCAGGGTGTGCAAGGTCACGTATTTAATCTCACCTATGGTCGTTTGTTGTACACTATTATAAGAGAGCATGCTTCTGGCATTTTCATTTGTACAAGACAAGCCTAGCTCTTCCATAATAATATTCCACTGTAACGACCCCATTTGTTATGACCACATGCGACGCAAGCAAGTGAATTTTTTTTTTTTTAGCAGGAAGGAAATCAACGACAACAATTAAACAACACAACTTGATGATGAACACAACTTACGCATTCATGCAACAAACAACAACGAACCAACATACTAGTACATCATGCAACTGGACGAAACAAGAGATAATTAATAGACAATTAAAAATGGCCACCTACCCGAAACAAGCAAGACAATGCCTACAAGATGAAGGACAACATCAACAACCTGACACCTTGGCTTCGACGACCAGTAACTAGAAACCTCTTCAACGCACAAAACCAAACGCATTAATGCATTACAGAACCATGTACCAACATCAATTAGAATGAACAAAATGCCCACATCGGGAAGCACAAGACTCTAGCTAGGTTATCATTCACATCTATCCATCAGGGCGTGCAATGATCCTCTCGTGAGGAATCATGCCATCAAAAGGCGATAGTCGTGATAGTAACCATGGCGCAACATAACATATCTAGAACAATAACCCAAGAAAAATCCAACACGCTAGGAGACCGAATCAATTGTCATAAATACCTGAAGACTATACCCAAGCACCCAAGCAATAAGTTGACAAGACACAGGATGACATCACTCAATTTAAATTGTGCAACTAACTGAAGGATTTTTGTTTTCTTATGAGGCACCCTTTTCCTCGGAAGTCTCCCAACTATAAAACAAAATTAATTCGAATATTATCTAAGAATTCATGTGCATGGATATTCTATCTCTATATAATAGAATATTATTGGAAGCTAGCTTAATCATAGTGATTTAAGGAATCAATACTTACATTTTGGTTAATATAACTAATGTCTCCCATCATAAACTCGTAAATTAATATATTAAGACATGAATGTAAGGGGTTTTATTTTGGATTAACGAAGGAACTTTCACATCATCTTATCGGTCAGTTAAATAGCTGTCCAAAATTAAAATCTATATCTAACAATGATATCGTTGTCCCATAATAATATTTCTGTCCATTAATGTTGTCTAACCATGTGTTATCTATTAATAAGAATAAAAAATAAAACCATGTGCTATCTATAATAAGGAATCGAAAATAAAACCATGGGATACCTATTAATAATAAATCACATTCAACAGATCGTTGTCCATCATTAATTACTATCAACAATCAAATGTTGTTCAAAAACGCAGAGTATAATACCCAAAAGCGCAGAGTAACCACAATATCGCTATCCCAAAAACCGCAGAGTACAATATGCCATCCAAAAACGCAGAGTATAATTTCGCAATCAACATGCTAAAAATCGCTCTCACTAAATCACTATAAATATATCGTTTCTTAGTAAATACACGAAATTGCTGAGTTGGTATGATATCGCAGTGTAATTACAAGATATAGAATATAAAATTTGTTGTCTAAAAATATTTACTGTCTATAAAATATTAGATGAAAAATGTAGTCATAATAGCAATGAATACAATGTTGTCCTTCACATAATGCAATACTTCCTTTCACACACACACACACACACACACACACACACACACACATATATATAAATCCGTTGTCTATATAAATGCTATTCCAATTGATATTCTATAATTCAATTCATTGTCTATTATATATTTCAATTCGTTGTCTATATAAATGTTATTTCAATTTCTATTCTATATTTCAGTGCGATGTCTATATATAATTGTTATTTCAATTGCTATTCTATATTTCAATTCGTTGTCTATTATATAATTCAATTCTTTATCTATATAAATGTTATTTCAATTGTTATTCTATAATTCAATTTGTTGTCTATTATATATTTCAATTCGTTGTCTATATAAATGCTATTTCAATTGCTATTCTATATTTCAATTCGTTGTCTATTATATAAGTCAACTCACTGTCTATATATAATTGTTATTTCAATTGCTATTCTATATTTCAATTCGATGTCTATTATATAATTCAATCTATTGTCTATATATAATTTCTATTTCAATTGCTATTCTATATTTCAATTCGTTGTCTATTATATAATTCAATTCGTTGTCTATATAAATGTTATTTCAATTGCTATTCTATATTTCAATTCGCTTTCTATTAGATAATTCAATTCGTTGTCTATATATGAATGTTATTTCAATTGCTATTCTATATTTCAATTCGTTGTCTATTATATAAATGCTATTTCATATGTAATCAATCGCAGTGGTAAGGGATGGAACAGAAAAATGATTTCCCCCCTCTTTGCATGGAGCCAAGGAATCAGAGTTTATTCCTTCAGATATTAATCATTCAATGCTGAGATAATCAATCACAAGAAAACTCGGAGACAATCAATCTCAAGAACACTCAGAGATAATCAATCACAAGAAAACGCAGAAGTAATCAGTCTCAAAAACGCAGAAGAAATCAATCACAAGAGACCACATAGATTTATCATTCAACAATGAATAATTCAAACGCAGATATACTCATTCACAAAAACTCAAGATTGGAGATTAATCATAAGAGAAAAACACAGAGATAAGTAAGGGATAGATAGCTGGGCGAAATTTATCCTTCACTTATTATCCATGCACAGGAAAGCAGGGCAGTTGAATCTATAGGTCTTTAAACATCGAAGTGATGATCGTTGATTCGGCTCCTGACCGACTGCTTAGGAACGAACTAATAACTTAAGGGATAAGTGATAGAATATAGAAACACAATCTTCATCCAGATCTTCTCCATGTAGAAGCAATAATGAAATAAAAGTGCAATCAGGGAATAATGAAAACGTAGGTAGGAGATACAAGAACGCAGACAAGGTTTGAGTCTGGGGCTCATTCTGGCTACGTGCAAAGAGAATATAACTCATAAATAAAGGATACCATGGATAAAAATGGTTCTTACTAAATAAATCAAGCAACAAGGGGATTACAATTACAATAGGAATGCATGTGCAAGAAATATCATGGCCATGAAATCTTCAACCGAGTACAAAAAAACATGTATAAATTAAATTCATTGCTAGTAATAACTTTAACATGCATACCTTTGCCAAATGAGAATGCTTCGAAGTCGTTGTCCCGCACGTGCTCTATCCAGCTTCTGCTTGCCAACCGATGTGACCTCACCGGTACCTCCCAACCAACGCTAGGGGTACTCTTCTTCCTCCTGAGCCCCTCGAGCCGCAAAGGGGCCACACACACAATACCAGAGAATGCTAGCACCTAGATTGCCTTGCAAGGTCGAGCTACCACTCGTTACCTGAGATAGGTATCCCAACTCCCACAAGAGAAATTTCAGTCAAGATAAAATTTCAGCAGCGTAATGTTACGCAAAAAGATAAGATCCATACTCCTCCTCCATCTTTTTTATAGAGTTTTTAAGTAATTAGTTTCCAAAATTCTCATTAAATTCCTTTTTCATTAAATTAATTTCAAAAAACCTCCCCCGTACACATGTCGCTCGATCCCCTAGTTGCACTAGAAAATCAATTTTATTTATTAGTTAAATATTCCTATTTCCCTCACCCACCTAGACACATTCCTAAACGCCTTACTTAATTCCTAGTTGAGTTCATAATTAGAAAGTTCCAAAGGCAATATTCCTTACTAAGTTAGACATTCAAATTTTTCTTTACGTTTCCCCTTTTCTTTAAGTTTCCCTTTTTCTTTAAGTTTCCTATTTCTTTTAAGTTTCCCCCTTTTTCCCTAACTAAAAATTAATTTAGCAAGTGTAGATAAAAACAACCATTTACCCTTTTTCTTTTTTAATTAAAAATTAAATTAGCAAGTGTAGATAAAAACAACCATTACCCCTTTTTAAATATTTAATCCTCCATTATAATTTTGACTTTAATAAATAAGTTTGAATTTCTTACCCCCCTCTTGTTACATGTATTATTATTATTATTATTTTGACCACATGTTCTACTTAGACCTAGGTTTTAATTTCACTAGGTTGGGCGACATATTTTTATTAGGAAAAAATTATTTTTAAACCTTACTTATCACATCATTCATTTTAAGGTTGTCTAGGTCCTAAGGAGGCATAATTTTCTAGGCACTAGGTTTATTCACTTACCAGTTAAAATCATGACATTCCCTTTAGGACGCACTACGTGCTCCAAGGGTGCCACTCGCCTCTTTCGTTTTCCTTGTGCGATGTTCCCTTCAAGACACACTATGTGATCCAAGGGTACCCCTCGCCTCTTTCATTTTCCTTGCATGACGTGCCCTTCAAAATGCACTACGTGCTCCAAGGGTGCCACTCGTCTCTTTCTGTTTTCCTTGTGCGATGTGCTCTTCAAGACTCAACACGTGCTTTAAGGGTGCCACTCACCTCTTAACTGAATTTGGTAGATGTCAAACCCCTGGAGTCAATAATCCGCCAGGTGATCTTGTGGGAAACTAAGGGCCTCTAAGGAATAAGGCCCCTACCTTATTGTGCACCCTTTAGAATCATTGTGAGCGACTGTCACAGTTTTCCCTCACGACATCGTGGGTTTTATCGAACTAGGTAATTGTTAACCTACAGTTTGAGCCACGACTAGAGTGCTAGTAGGTTGTGGCAGGGCTACTGCCATACCTCTCCCTCAATGTCTCTAGTTGTTCTGGGTGACCCCTCTACTCCACATGTGAGTCTGGTCGACAAAATATCGTCAACCTGCATCCATCAACGAATTATGTTAGCAATAATAATTAATCATCATAACATATAATCATATGTACATATGTCACATCAACAACATTCAAACCCTGGTATTCTACTCCCTTACTCGATCTGGAGTTTAAGGGGTTTTATCGATGCCTCTGCATCCTCGAGGTCCAAAGTCCTGCACACTCAAGTGAACCCAGTCAATAGCACCTATCTATGCAAATACAACCAAATAACATATCATAAAATCCATCATATATCATAATCATAATCAAAACGACCAATAGTATAATAACCTGGATCACTTGCAAGCAAGTGTCCTCAAAGAATAAGTTCACTCAATGCATGCAAGAGAGAGATGTTACATACACCCCCTCTTGGTTTAAACTTTGTCCCGAAGTTTCACAGTATATAAGCGTCGAGATAAAATGTATCACGGTATCATAAGTCTATCTATCAAACAAAAATGGAAACTGCTCATGCATATCATATGCATCCTCCCAGTTCGTCGAGTGCGGACTATAGTTGTTTCACTGAACCTTGACCTGATCTACTATTCGATGCCATAGATGTTGAATGCAATGGTCCAGGATGCAGATTGGCTCATCCATGAGTGCACCCTTGTTAGATACCTGAAAGGAAATCATGTCAATAACATGTGTAGGATCACTAATATAATGTCTCAGAATAGATAAATGAAAATCATTGTGCATACGCCTCAAGTAATCAAGAAAGGCTAGTTGATAGGCCATGGGGCCCTTCTTTTCCACAATCTTGAAAGGTCCCATGAACCTAGGAGTGAGTTTAGCACCCTTCCCAAACTTGATTAAACTCTTATGCAGTTTCACCTGCAAGAAGACTCGATCACCAACCTCGTAACTACGGTCGACACGATGCACATCGGCATAACTCTTTTGTTGATCCTACACTTCCTTGATCCTTTGTCTTATTGTTTGCATTTGATAGTCCATTTCTTGGATCACTTCTGTTCCCACCAGGACCCTATCCTCAAGCCGGTCCCAACTCAAAGGCGTTTGACACAGTTGCCCGTAAAGAAACTCGAAAGGCGACATATTAATGGTGATTTGATAACTGTTGTTATACATGAATTCTACCAGTGGCAATAATTCTTCCCAATGCTTCTGTTGGTCCATAACGTACATGCGCAACATGCCCTCCAAGATTTGGTTTGTTCATTCGGTCTTCTCGTCTGTGTCTGGGTGATACGCGGTACTAAAGTTAAGTTGGGTTCCCAAGGCCTCTTGGAAACTAGTCCAAAATCATCTAGTAGACATCGATCCTCACTCAGATATAATCCTCTTAGGCATGCCATGCAGCCTCACAACCTCACTGAAGAAAACTCTAGCTATGTCAGGTGCCTGATACGTTGTACGCATAGGAATAAAATGAGCACTCTTCATTAGAGTATCGACTACCAAAAAAATCGAGTCGTGTCTCCTTACCGTCAGTGGAAATCCAAAAATGAAATCCATTGAAATGACCTACCATTTCAATTCTAGAATAGCATGTGGCTGTAGTAGTCCTTCCAGGTGTCTATGCTCATCCTTCACCTACTTACATTCTAGACATCTGGCCATGTAGTTGACTATGTTTTCCTTCATTCCTTTCCAGAAGAATAAGGGTTTAAGGTCTATCCTCATCTTCGTGACTCCTGAGAGAGGCATGCACACTGCTATGTATGATGCAGGATCATCTCTCCACCTCATCATAGGCGTCAGCACGCCAACCCTCCATCACACAATGGAGAAAGGGAGAGGCACTGACCCTCCTATTTTTAAATTTCAAAATATGATCTGATATGGATCTTTCAGGTTGTAAATTTGTAAGAGTCGACCATGCCTTTGTTCATGTAGTGGTTGAGGTTGTCTTAAATGGTTGCCTACAACAAGCCCAGGACGTATTCAGGTTTGGGCATCCATTTATGTAATGTAGCCATAGAAGTATGGGGTTGTGGCAGAGAAATAGATGGCACTAAGGCAATGAAGAGGATAAGCTCATAGATCCCTCTTTTGTAATTAGGAATGATAGGATGATGACTTGAGAGGGAGAGAGATCTCAGGTAGAGAGGCCTTAGGAGGTCTTAGAAGCTCAAAGGGACTCTGTTGCAGTTTAGTTTTTGTAATCATCTGTATAGATACACAAATATAATAGAAAAGCAGTTTTTCCTGCATATTGTTGTTCATGTGTTAACATATGTTGTAGATGTATGATAGGCTTCATCTGCAGTAGGAAGATAGATTTATTTTATCTTCATTGATTTATTTTATATCGTTTTGGGTTCTTTAGGTTGTGCAAGGAGTGCACAAAAGAACGTTGGAAGTTCTGTAGCCAGTGCAAGGAGTAAGCATATGAATCTCTCTGTTGATTTCAGAGGAGAATGTGCTAGGAGGGCACACCAGGATAATTGGTGGACTTGAGAAGAGACTTAGAGTTAGTGAATCCTCAGGAGGGAAGACTGTGCAAAGGAAGCACAAAGAGACAAAAAATTTGAAGGTTTTGTAGAGCTTTTCCAAGAGGGAATCGAGCGAGTGCAAGGAGTGAACCAAGGAGAACTCTATTTCGAGTTCTGTGATAATAGAAGTGTCCAGAAGAATACACTTACAGAGTTGTTGAACACTCTGGACAAAGACCTGTGCAAGGAGTGCATTAGGAAAACACTCGAAGGAAGTGTTGAAAGACTGCCATCTCAAGGCCAGTCAGAGCATAAGGAGTGCACCCAGAGAGGACTTATTCTAACTCCATAAGCTTGAGAGAGATTGTATTTCCAGAATGCAAGCGAGACCCAAAGTTGCAATGCTTACAAGAGACAAATCGAAGGCCAAGACCTTCGAAACATTGAAAATATTCTAATTCAGGAAGAAATCACAAGCTCAAGAGGAAGAGCATAGTAGTCATAGATCAACTTCAAAGGAGGAAATATGGGCCGTCAAATCCATGTCCAAACACCCATCAGAGAGCGTAGGAGGAGAAAATATCTCAGCCATTCGATCTGAAGCATGTGGACCAACAGTCGTTGGATCCGGAGGAGGTGCACGAGGTTTAGTCCGTTGGAGTGCATAGGAGGAGAGAAGACTTCACGAAACATGAATTCCTGACATCATCAGGACCATCCCTCATTAGAGGATAGGTGGCACTAGATCAACATTTTGCTGACTCGTGACTTAGGGGAGTCAAAGGACAAGTTTTCAAGAACTCGCAAAATGCGAACTTGTGAAAATATCACAGCCATTGATCAAGGGAATATCTGGACCGTTGATTGTCTAGGAAGAGTTTTGGCATTTCGGGGATTGGGAGAATGGAGGTGGAAAGTCCTTCGACTTCCCGATACACGAAGTCACAAAATCCTGATTCGCGAAAGGAGGATCTCGACCATTGATCAAGAGGAGGAGTATAGGTCGTTGATCTTCCATAGAGCAGATATCGAGATATCGGGGATTGGAAGGTCTAAGGAGAGAAGTCTCTCGACTTCGCAAAATGTGAAGTCTTGATGAGAGACAGGGAGATTTAGACCGTCGGATCCAACAGGGATCATGGACTGTTGATCTAACGCAGGTGGAGTTCGAATGATTTTGGCACTTCGAGTATCGGGAGAACAGAGGTGACTCACATCAGAAATCCCGGATACGCGAATTTATGATGCCCTAAGGGGTTTGGCCCTAGGTCATGGCGAATGGTCACATGGGTGGAAGTTAAGGGAGGACCTAGCAAGCACTAGGCTCCTATCAGGATTTCAGAGATCGGGAGAGTCAGGGCGGAACTCATACATAAAGTCCCGACATGCAAAATCGCCACACACCTTTTGTGTAGGAGTGCGGTCAAAGTCTGTGGTCACGTGAAAGAAGAAGCTCGCTCTTGGTGCTTGTTCACACAGGGAGAGTTTCATAAATGACTTGTGCATTTTTTCGTGGGATTCCAGGAGGGAATCGAAGAGCTGTTTCAACTCGATAAGGGAGAAGAGTGATCCTTGACTGGGAGGTCAGCAGACCCTTCTGAGGCAGAGGTAGGGGGCCTACATCACTATGTGGGCCTTGTTTAGGATAAAACTCCTCAAGTCGTCATTGGGAGGTATGTAAATTCAACTTTTAAATCTCAATAGTCCGTCATCGTCCATAGTAAACCCTTCAAATTTTGGTACCATCATTGTGTTTTGTCCGATAAAATCATTGACCTCTTTGTACCAGTCATCATTGCGTTGTAAGGTTAGAATCTTTTCACGTAGATTTGTCTAAAGAGGCATCACCAGAAATATGTGTGGTCTCTGAATAAATGCATCCGCCACTCTCTTCAATGTTCCCTTTATGTAAGTAAACTTGAAATCGTACTCGCTAAGCAATTCCGACCATTGTCGTTGTCATGCATTCTAGTTGCTTTGCATAAGGATGTGTTGTAGTCCATAGTGGTCCATTTTTAGTTCGAATTTATGTCCAATAAGGTAGTGTCTTCAAACTCTCAAGGCATAAACAATGTCTAATAACTCCAAATTGTGTGTCACATAGTTCTCCTCATGCCTTCTCAACTTTCTCAAGATGTAAGCCATCACTCGATCATCTCGCATCAAGAGTCCACCTAAGCCTTCCTTGGATGCGGGAGTGTATAACAAGAAGTCCGTGTCTATGTCAGGGACCTTTAGTATCAGTGTTATTTTCAACAGCTCCATGAGCCTCCGAAATGCTTCTGCACATTTCTTGGTCCAAACAAACTTCTTGTTCTTCTTATGCAATTCCATGATCGGATTTGCTATCTTCGAAAAACCCTCGACGAACTGTCGATAATATTATGATAAACCTATGAAGCTACACACTTATGGGACATTCGTCGACGTAGGCCATTCCATAATAGCCTCAACCTTTGCTGGATCCAAAATGATACCTTCGTTGTAGATGACATGTTCTAAGTAGTGAATCTTCGATTGATAAAATGAGCATTTAGACAATTTCCCATACAATTTGTTCTCTCCCAGACACTGTAGTACCAAGCACAAGTGCTCTTCATGCTCCTCCATCATCCGAGAGTAAATCAAAATATCATCAATGAATACTTGGACGAACTTTTCCAAGTATTCACGGAACACCTCGTTCATCAAACTCATAAATACCCCAGGGGCGTTTGTCAGTCCAAAAGGTAAAAAAGTAAACTCATAATATCCAAACCTCTTATTAAAGGTAGTATTTAGGACGTCGTCCTCCTTGATTCATGACTGGTGATACTATGATCTCAACTCTATCTTTGAAAACACCATTGTGCCTTTCATGTGATCAAATAGATCATCAATCCTTGGCAATGGATACTAATTCTTGATCGTTGCTTTATTCAATTGATGATAGTCAATGCAGAGTCTCCATGACCCATCCTTATTTCGTATGAAGATAACAGGCGCACCCCATGGTGACACATTTGGACGTATAAGTCCTAAGTCCAAAAACTCCTTTAGTTTCATTCTCAACTCCTGTAACTCTAGGGTCAACATCCGATAAGGCATTCTTTCTATCGGTTCATTCCCTAGTTTTATGTCTATGGTAAATTCCAACTCCCTCTCTAGCGGCATCCCAGGTAACTCCTCAGGGAAGATGTCTCCAAACTCTCTCACCACTGGAAGGTGTTCTAGACCTTCTGCTACTCCCTTCTCATTTAACACAAGGATCGCATAAAGAATACATCCCTTGCACATGATTTTATGTAGCTGCAAAGAAGAGATGAACCTAAGGGAGACTTTCTGGTTACGACCTACAATCACACGTCTCTGTCCCTCGTCATCGACCAAACTCAACCATTGCGTCTTACAGTTGAGTATCGCCTCATGTGATTCCAACTAGTCCATACCGATCATGGCATCATAAGATCCTAATATCATGATGTACAGGTTGGAACTGGTGACAAACTCTCCCGGGTTAAGGCTATAGCCTGTAACCTTCCCTCCAACATTATGTTTGGTTCCCGAAGCCATTTCTACAAAGCTAAAATCATCTTGTTCAACTGCCTTTACCTTAATTATTTTTAACGTTGCCTCATAAATGAAACACTCTGTAACACCTGTATTTATCAAGATACTAAGGGTCTGGTCAGTGATGGTACCTAACGTCTCAAGTATAGTCGACTAGTGCTATGCATGGAAGTTATTCACCACTACATGAATCTGATGGGCCTTGCCCAAATCTCCCGCGGTAGTGGGTCTGAATGATCCAGATTCTCTAGTCCTCTCCACTAGGTAGTCGCGCTCGTAATGTGGCTCCCCACATGTCCAACACCCTTTCTTTGGTCCAGTACTTATGGTACCCGAAATAGAAGCTGACGACCCACCGACCTGGAATCCTGGTCTGTTCTGATGAACATGCCTAAACTGTTGTTGCTGGGGTCGATGATGTTGCTGATGTTGTGGTCCTTGATAAGGAGTCTGTTGTTGAGGCGTTGGTCTCCAAGGTGTAGTGAAAGTGGATCCTCTCTGGAAGCCACGATATCCTAGTGAATGCCTAGCTGGTGTCTGATACTGTTGTGCACCGATTGACACCTACCCTATTGGTCTTTCCAGAGTCCTACTCTATAACCCGCTGATAAGCTCCTCCTCTACTATCAGGGCCTTATGGACAACATCATGCAAGGTTCGAGGCATCATAATCCTAACTTTTGCACGAATGATGACATTAAGGCCAAACAAGAACCTGCTGACCTTAAGTTTCTTGGTATTCAGGTGCATATCATATCGAAGAAGCTCCATAAAATGAGCCTCGTACTCGGGCACTGTACGACTACCCTATCGCAAGTCATTGAACTCATTGAGATGAAACTCAATGAATTCCTCAGACATATACCTCTCCTGGAACTGTTCCTCGAACAGTTCCCATGACATGTCTTCAACTGCCATGTTCAAATGCTGTAGGAGCGTCTTCCACGATATAAGAGTGCCCCCCTTTTAGTTGAAAGACCTCCATGTGGACCTTCATGCTGGAGGTCATAAACACGAAACATGAAGCACATTGCTTTGCTCTCCATCCATGCCTCAACGAATGAGCCATCTGCGACACTCGTGGACTTGATAACTTATCCTTCTTGAGTTCTCGGTGAAGCTAAAGGTACTGGCTAGGGTACGTTGTGGACCCACAAGGGTATAGGTTCCCTGGCCTCATCTCAGTACAGATGGTGAATCAAGGCCTTTGACATTCCCTGGAAGGGCCTTGTCAGACCATCATCATCCCTTACAACAATCAAATCCAACCCAAGGACTTGTTCTTCCCCCTCGCAGGAACTTCTAGAGGCGTCGCACCTCCTTCCACGACACCACGTTGCGAACCTCTGTGCCTTCCTCTAATCAAGATCACCTCATGGACACGTTAGAGTTTTAATTAGCGCTAGGTTATTAATCAAGGGTTTACTATAGTGGAAAGCATGGTGATCCACAGTCACAAGGTTGAACCCTCTCTAATACCATATGTAACGACCCCAGTCGTTACGACTACATGCGACGCAAACAAATGCAATTTTTTTTTTTTTAGGAAGGAAATCAACGACAACAATTAAACAACACTACTTGATGACAAACACAACTTATGCATTCATGCAACAGACAACAACGACTCAGCATACTAGTACATCATGAAACTTGATGAAACAAACGATAATCAATATATAGATAAAAACGACTACCCGGGCGACACAAGCAAGACAATGCCTACAAGCTAAAGGAAAAATTCAACAACCCGACCCCTCAGCTTTGATGACCAATAACTAGAAACCTCTACGATGCGCAAAACCAAACACATTAAGACATTACAGAACCAAGTACCAACATCAATTACAACGAACAAAACACCCACATTGGGAAGCACAAGGCTCCGACCAGGTTATCATTCACATCTATCCATCAAGGCACGCAATGATCCCCTCATCAAGAATCATGTCGTCACAAGGCGATAGGCGTGACAGTAACCATGGCGCAACATAACATATCTAGACCAATAACCCAAGAAAAATCCAGTGCGCTGGGAGATCGAATCAATTGTCATAAATACTTGAAGACTATACCCAAGCAGCTAAGAACCAAGGCGAAAAGACGCAGGGTGATATCACTCAATTTAAATTGCTCAAATAATCGAAGGATTTTTTTTTCTTATGAGGCACCCTTTTCCCCGGAAGTCTCCCAACTATAAAGCAAAATTAATTCAAATATTATCTAAGAATTCATGTGCATGGATATTCTAGCTCTATATAATAGAATATTATTGGAAGCTAGCTTAATCATAGTGATATAAGGAATTAATACTTACATTTTGGTTAATCTAATTAATGTCTCCCATCATAAACTTGTAAATTAATATATTAAGACATGAATGCAAGGGGTTTTCTTTTGGATTAACGAAGGAACTTCCACATCGTCTTATCGGTCAGTTAAATAGTTTTCCAAAATTAAAATCTATGTCTAACAATGATATTGTTGTCCCGTAATAATATTTATGTCCATTAATGTTTTCTAACCGTGTGTTATCTATTAATAAGAATCAACAATAAAACCATGTGCTATCTATAATAAGGAATCAACAATAAAACCATGGGCTACCTATTAATAATAAATCACATTCAACAAATCGATGTCCATCATTAATTACTGTCAACAATCAAATGTTGTTCAAAAACGCAGATTATAATACCCAAAAGGGCAGAGTAACCACAATATCACTATCCCAAAAAATGCAGAGTACAATATGCCATCCAAAAACGCAGAGTATAATTTCACAATCAACATGCTATCAATATGCTAAAAATTGGTGTCACTAAATCACTATAAATATATCATTGCCTAGTAAATACACGAAATTGCCGAGTTGATATGATATCGCAGTGTAATTACAAGATATAGAATATACAATTTGTTGTCTAAAAATATTTATTGTCTATAAAATATTAGATGAAAAACGCAGGCATAATAGCAATGAATACAACGTTGTCCTTCACATAATGAAATACTTCCATTCACATACAAGACGTTGACATTCAT